>JJRW01S0007534.1:50633-65095 GCA_001188405.1 Loxosceles reclusa | reverse complement strand
CGTAATTTAAGTTTACGGAAATTGACTTTACGTCAACATGAGTGCAAAAAGAATGCACAAGCTAGCCGTTGGTAAAAGTTCTTTAAGTGAACGTCTTGAAGGTCGGGCTACGACCCTGAACCAAAACGAATCTCATGCTTCATTAGCTAGTCCGGCACAGCCCGGCTTTTCAATCGTGGGTTAAAATCTAGGTGGTAAAAATGCGCAACGATTACGTGAAGCTTGTGGAGACCACACTTTACCTAATCGGATGGCTGCACGTTTGGTCAGTGCATTTGATGCGGGTCGAAATCAGACAATGGAATTTATCCCGTATTGGTCCCCCATCCATTCTTAAATAAGAGGTGTCACTTCAATATACCGTGGATAAACTGTCGTCGAAGTGGGAGTCAGTCATCAAACAGTGTGGTACATACTAAAGGATGTTTTTCAAATGAGGAAAACTGCGTCACGCTGAGTACGCATTGACTCACAGAAGCACGAAGTTGTACCGGTATGCATTAGTTGGTCTCCATCTTGACAGATACCACAATGAACTGATGCATTCCTGCAGTGTATTGCCACCATGTATGAAACCTAGGTGCGGCACTACAAGCCTGAATTACAGATATGATCGAATGAATGGTATCACAGAGGTTCCCCGCGACTAGAGAAATTTCGACAAGAACTTAGTCGGTTATACTGGTTGTGGCATACGGCGACGAAGGCGTCGTCATTAATCATGTCGTACCTGCGGTTGAAACTCACACCGCAGCGTATCATTGCCGATTCCATGAACACCACCAGCGTCCGGCTTGCCCTGCAACAGTCCACATTTCTTGAGGAATACATCACCTAGCACCTTGAATGACGACGCTCGTTGCCATGTGACTCAAACAGTAACCCACCTCTTGTGACGGTGGCATTGGGAAGTTTTGGACCAGACTCCGCATTTGTGTAGCATGAGTCCAAGTGATTTTGATCTGCTTTCTCAGTTGGAGGAACTTCTGAAAGGCATCAGATTTCATGGCACTCCATCACTGGAATTCACTGAAGCCACGTTGCTGATAGCACCCAACGGCTCCCCCACATTTGTGAAACTGTGCAGGGCTTTTCTGGTGATTACTCTGAAGGGATGTAATAAAATTTTTCTTGTAAGTCCTGTAATTGTTTCTTACTATCTCTGTTGCCATTATTTATAACCTTCGTACATTTAGAAAGTAGTTTGTAAAGATAAAACAATCGCATTTAAGTGGAAGGTCGAGTCGCTTGTTTGAGTCTGCTCTCTTTTAGTCAGTGTTTTCTTCTGTTACAAGGATGGGTCAAAGGTTTTATAATAAAGGTCAAAGGTTTTGACGAGGAGCTGTAGACAAGAGAACATGTCTGCCCTGAGGAGGACGTGTGCAACCACATCCAAACGTCGGCTCGCAGTTGAGGACAGGACGCAGCAATCCAGCCCAGAAGCTTTCATTTCTAACGGTTTTACAATATTTTGTTCAGGTTGTAAAGTTCTCCTCACAAAAGATTTCGAAAATAAGCTGCCCAGGTACCTGTCGGCGTAGCTTAACTGGAGAAGCGGACGATGACAGATCCGTTAGTTCGAATACCGGCGTCGACATAAGGCACGTTTTTCTTTACAAGGTATTTCATTGATTCATAAATTACAAGGAGAGCTGTTTCACCTTCAGGCCATCATGCTGGACGGTCTAAAGCCACCTTACTGCTAGTTGTTTGACTCCACATCAGTACCAGTCTCTGTTCTTAAGCAAAAAAACCTCATCAATTGCACCTTCCACCTCCTGTTGGTTTTGAAAATTCTTAGAGAGAAGGAAATTGGTCATGGATGGCCAAGAAGTAATTTGAAGGTGCTAGTTGCGACTGGATTAGTCTAGGGTTGTTTAGTTGGAATTTATTGGAACAAGGACCTGCAAAGATCATGCTGTGCCACGGATTAGTCTAGTATAAAAACCAAGAACAAACGGCAAACTTATAAATATTAATGGCATAGGTAAACACTTATGTAATTCAGATTGTTTAAAAACATGTATAGACGAAAGCTTGAATAAACAATGCTTCATGCCCGTCATACCTTTCTTTCCCCAGGACTGCGAGTAAAAAGTATGAATAGTTTTCTTTGAGTACATGAAACCCCAGATGGTTTTCAAATTATCGAACCATCTTGTAACGTTAGGCAAAAATATAGTCCTGAAGCCCTCTTTAAGGATTATTTCTTAGTTTGCATCGCTTTCAAATGAAATAACCTAGAAATCCATTCAATTTCTCCGGAGTTGGCAAAGAAAAAAAATTGCATTTTACAACTTCCGACCAAATGTCACGCTGATTCAACCTTAATGTTTATATTAGAAAGAACACGCTATTGACGTTGTGTGCCTCCGTGCCTTTGTTTCTTCGAGGTTTTTTTCAAAGACGAAACGAAGAAAAAAGAACGTTGGTGCAAAGAACAAGAGACGGAGAGAGTTTTCTCATCCCCTGCCTCTTCCTCACTTCGAAATGTTATCTCATAAAATATGTTGAAACGATTTCTTTCTTTTCTGCTTGTAATTTAATAGCGTTGAATGTATCCTCTCGGAGTCAATCGAAAATCCATATTCGCCGTTTTACGAGCCGAGTAGTTTATGCTGAAAACTGTGCGGATATTTATTCGTAATGTTCAAGAAATACATTTTCGTGATGGATTTAAATGTAGCGTGGACTTTTGTATCTTACATTAATTAAAACTTTAATACACTTGGTGTGCAAAAATTAAGGACTAAACTGGGAAATTAGCATATGAGAGGAACGAGCAGACAGGACGGAGCGAAAGAACAATCAGGAGACCGACGAGGATCAGGTACGGTAGGGAATGCGTATAGATGCAGCATGATGGAATGGGCAAGTGTCAGAAGGGTATAAAGCACGCTGGCAATGTGCGCTCAGCATTTCTGTGAAAGCTGTTGTACGGTGTTCATCAGTTTCAACGACGTCAAGGTGCTGGCGCAGTGGGATATGTCCAATAGGCGATCCTGTAGACGACATCTGGATGACTGTACCCGAGGTCGAATCATTAGGAGGTTGGATTAAGGGGTAGTGTGACTAGTGTGGCTAAGGAGTTCGGGATCGCTCACAGCATCGTTTGACTTGAGGAGCATTTCGATGACAGGAACAGCTGTCCAAAGGTTCAGTAGTGATCATCCACGAGCAATGGCGACGGTGAATGTCAGGTATATTGGCCTACAGGCTAGAAGGAGCAGACGGCAGACAGCGGGAGACATCGGGAGACGCATGCAACAGACTACTGAACGACCGATATCGCGTTTTACCGTGGCCACAAGGCTGCACAATCGTGGTCTATTTGCACGACGACCAGTACGGTGTGTGCCATTAGCGTCTGCTAATCGGAGATGGCGTTTTCTGTGGTGCCAGAAAGAGAGGAACTGGACAGATCAGCAGTTGGTAGACTACTCTTTACTGATGAAAGCAGATTTAGTCTGACTATCGATTCTGGATGCATACACACCTAGAGAGAGCGGGGGACACGCAATAACCCGTCCAACGTCGTCGAAAGGCACCGGTTTGGAGGTGGCGGAGTTCTTGTTCGGGGAGGCATAATGCTTGTACCCGGACTGACCTTCACATCTTCCAAGGAGGTTCGGTCACTGAGACCGGAAGGAGAACCTCGTTATCGTTCCGAGGTTCTCCTTCCTCACGTACGTGTTTTTACAGGTGCTATGGGTCCTGGGTTCCTTTACATGGACGACAACGCGACACCTCATCGTACAGTGCATGTCACAGAGCTGTTGGAAAGTGAAGATATTCAACGCATCGAGTGGACGACAAGGTACCTGGATCTAAATCCAATCAAACACGTGTGGGACACTCTTGAGAGATGCTTTGCAGCACGTCACCTGCCGCCAGAAACGATTCCGGAACTGCGATTGGCGCTACAAGAGGAGTGGGCAGCAATGTTTCAACAGCTCATTGACAACCTTGTCTTCAGCATGGGCAGACGCTGTCGATCCTGCATAGCAGTCAGGGGTGATCATTTTCCCTACTAGCGGCTGGACGTTTCTTGCCAGAAGTCACATGAACGTTTCGGTCTTCTATTGAATTGCACTCGACGCTCATGTTTTAATAATGTTAAACTAAAACACGAAAACTTTAATAATGTTCCTAGTTATCCTTTGGATTTCTTTGTTGGCGAGTTTTGTTAACTTTTCTCATGTTCTTACGTCCTGGGATCTTCTGGTGTTCTTTGTGTCGATTGGGGTCTCTTTTGCAAGACGTTACATGCAGTTAACCGTCTCATCCTTAATTTTTTCACACCAGTGTAATTGCTCTTATTGTGACATTACACTCTTGTTGCAACAGTAACAGTTAACAGACCCCGTAGCAGTGATCTCGACATTGACACATCCGAATTAACATTCTCCCATCCTTTTGAAATTCTTTCCTATTTTGTCTTCATTTCAACGAATGACGAAAGGTGCTTTCATTCACTTCTCAAATAAATTTTACGTATATATAACACAAAATAGCAGAGTTCAATCAGACGTAGATTAGGAAGGCAACTACGCTTACTTGGGGGCCTGATTTGGAATTTAAATAACTTACTGAATCCTATATCTAGCTCTAGGAAATAGTCAAATCTTAAACAACTTTTTACTTCAAGTTTTGTGTAAGTATACACTTTAGAGAGATAAAACGAATAATGTTGTGTAAAACATCTCTACGGACAGTTAGTGACATTTATTTATTGAACCTGGTCGCTACGGGAGAATGAAAAAGCCTGTTTTTGAATTATATTATCCTTTGGTGTGTAGTTTTTGTAGTGCATCGAACGTTTCTTAAATAAAATGCTATTGAAAGTTTATTCTGTGAACAGAGCAGCCCCCCACCCCCTGAAAGGACCTAATACACTTCAACGACTATTGAAGCGGTGTTCCTTTCTGTTTAAGCGGGACCCAGGACGGATTAGAACTTGGCTTCACGTGGCGTTTCCAACGGGGACAATTTTTTTGACGGTGTAATGCCCACCCACGAATGACTTCAAAATAAGCACAGAAATCTTCAGTCGGCGTAGCTTAACCAGTTAAAGCGGTTTCTCTGGAGGTGAACGTTCCGAGTTCGATTCCCGGCGTCGACATGAAGTAAAGATTTTTTTTACAACGTCTGCAACAAACTGCGCCTTTAGTGTTGCTTACTCCGAGAATTTGGTTTTGTCATATAAACCGAAGGAGACTTCAACAAACACAACCAAGCGACTGTTACTACTTCTGTGTCACTTCTCTGTTACTAAGAAAAATTGATCATCTCTGTTATTACTTCTGTGTTACTTCTCTTTTACTAAGAAAAATTGGTCTTCTCTGTTATCACTTCTGTGAGACTTCTCTGTTACTAAGAAAAATTGATCTTCCCTGTTACTAAGAAAAATTGATCTTCTCTGTTATTGATTTTTTCTGTTACTTCTCTGTTACCCAGTTGCAGATGATGTCATCTCGCAGATAAAAACGTGTTGAGGTACAGAAGTACATGCATATTACGAACATTTAAGGAATTTTCGTTCTTTGATAGTGTCACGCAGAGAAGCGTGACTATAAGTATTAAATTTGAAATTGCTACAAGAATTAAACGCAAATTTACGGAATTTTAATTAATGAGTATACATTAGGAATTCTGAATATTTAGGGAAATCGGTCGAATGTGAGATTTGAGAGGAAGTAGCTAATACAAGAACCAGGTGCAACTTACGGCTATTCAAAACGGGAAGAAATTATTCATGGCCCATAACTGCGAGCTTGAGCACGGATTTTTCTCACGATAGCCGTCCTAAGTTGAAAGGTGAAGTTGGAGAAAGAGCTCGTAAAGGGATATCGAAAAGGTAAGTACATAAAGGTTTCTCTCAGATCCCCGAAAACGACTGAAAGAGGTGACCAGCTCGCAAAGTTATATTATCTTAACGCACGCTTGGCTTTTGTCGAAAGCGTGGCAGAAAAATTACTAAAATTTCCGAAATGAACAACAGAGTCACGAAAACCATTGAAACTCAGATTTTGAATAAAGATGTGGAACAATAAGTCCAGAAGCCAGGCACCGTTTTTTTTTTTATATTTATGGCCAAAATTGAGTTACGAGGGAACAGCTGAGGAAGACCTCTCACCAGCACCTGTGTCCCGGGAAGAAAACTATCAACCCAAGTATAACTAAAACAGGTGAGGAACCGTACTATCTTCCCTTCAAGAGCCCTAATTTAACCCTTCTACCAATGACGGGACAATTTCTGAAACAAAACAAAACAAAATTAAACTAAGATAGCAGAGCTTTGCCTTATGAAAAAAAAAAAAAAAAACAGGAATGAACCGTGAACAAAGGATTTTTATTAAGGTCGAAAAATTCTATGAAGAATGTCCTAAAACACAGAAAACCGAAGATAATCGGGCAGACGCTTCATGACGCCCAGCGTAGGGTTATTATGTTAATGGGGATTGGGTAGTTAGTAGGACCGTTGCAGGTTCACTCACCGAGTAGTGATAAAGAGACAGCATTTTATCAAGGTGTAGTGTTCAGAATTCTGTCAGAAAACGTCCGGAGTTGGGTCATGATACTGTTTGGTCAAATAACTGGTTTCCAGCTATTTGATGGCACGGTTTTAGTCACAAAAATTCAATGACTTAACACTAGAACAAACTTATATTGCAGACGTCCAATGCCATGTGACTTCCCAAGGCACTTCTTGAGCTATTGTCAATAGAACCACTTATAACTTGAAAAAGTTATATGGGAACGAAAAGTTATATTTAAACGCAGACGAATATCGTCTGCGTTTAAAAGTAATAAACGCTGGCAAAAACCCAATGCATTTTGGCGCTTTGTTTCCGCCTTCTCTGAGGAACACATGCCTGGTGTCTGATAGTGTTGTTCCCAGATATATGTTGTTTAATGTTTACAATTTTTACTGCACTTACGTTTCTGAAAGTTGGAACGTCATGAAAGAATCATCAGAATTGAGGGAAATTTATTCTATATATGACCTAAAGTGATACAAAGAAATTATTAAATTTACAGAGCACTACAACAGGAGCAAATGCTAAAAAAAACAACAGTATTCGTTAAAGCCGTACACACTATGGCATCGAATAGAACAGGGTTTGTACATGTGCCTATGAAATAGCATTCCAAATATTGCTTTTATTCGAACCCAAAGTTCAGTCGCATTGGTTTGCTGGACGAGCGTCAGAAGGGAACTTCCAACTGACGAAATCCCAAACACATTCAATAGGCAACATGTCTAGTATATGGGAGTCCAAGGAAGAAGTGGTAATTTTCATGCTGAAAAAAGTTTTGGAGATTCCTAACAAAATGTGAACAGACATTGTCATGTTTGAATACAGCTCCAGGAATGTGTTCATTGAAGGGTACTGTGAGATCCCCCCCCCCAGCAACATATATAGACGATAGTCTGTCCTTCCAGCGCAGCTTAATTGGGAAAGTGGTCGATCTCGAATTGACGTTTGGAGTTCTTCAAATCCCAAGATCGGCACAGGACGACTTGTTACAGTATGACTTTGGGCTGCACAACTTCTCTGATGTAATAATGACTGTTATTGAGAGTACTTGGAATTCTGAGCAGACGACATCATTCATGATACCCAATGTCGGCCCAGACCTTGACGTCTGACGCTCGTCCGCCATGACGCTGGATAATGCGGATAATGCCCTCTAGAAGATGGCGTTCACCTGTATAGCATGCCGTGTCCACCCACAAAAGACTTTAAAATAAGTTTCTACAGACAAGTGTCGGCCTAGCTGAGAGGCCGCCTCTCTGGGAGCTCTGGGGATGGCAGATCCGTAGATTCGAATCTCGACGTCGACAAAAAGTAAAGTTTTCCTTTACAAGCATATCATGCGTACGTAGCCGTCGTTGTAGTCCGAATTGAAGCAGGATTAATCGGAAAAGGCAATGAATTGCCAATCCGCACGCTACTGATTGTTTCGATGAGCCCATTATGGCCAGGGGGTGTCAATGCTTTTGCGTCAGGACAATCCTGAGCGAAGGAATGCTTGCACGGAGTCCACGGCAAAGCATACGCCAGCGAACAGTAGAAGCAGACAATGGGACACCTGTATCATTTGTGGTAACACTTGAAATGAAGATGCACGGTCGTTACTGAGGTGTCTGTAACGACCTTCTGGCGTAACGTTTTGTGGTCTACTGTCAGATTTGTATTCGTCCGGTACTCTACGCACCACTGCTTCCGCACTTGCACTACTGCCATGGCATTACGACCTGTACGAGCTGCAATTTCACTATAAGAAAATCCCTCTATACGCAGGCAAATCACTTGTCTCCGTCCCAAGTCCGTAACTTGCTCATATGGTGCTATTTGCTGTCGACGAGCATAGTGACTTCTCATGAAACGTTTATCGTTGCCAGACAACGATACACTACTTTCAACGCTCCTCTATTGCCCTATTTATACACCTAAAACTACCTTTTCGAAGGTTATATCACTTTCAAATTCTAATCATTTGCATATCCTATCCGAGGTTTTCATTTCCTGTAACTTAATTTTAATTCGCGTAATTCATTCGTGGCGTGCAATTTCATTCAAAATTTTAAGTGCATGTTTTTAATTCAGGTGCATGAAAGAAAAGAGAAACGATGACGCAAAAAGAATTATTAAGGTATGTGCATTAGTAGAGGCCATCTGGTGGTGTTCGGAGTTGCAAGCGCAGGAATGGGTAAAAACGTATGAAAATTGCGTGCAGGGTGAAGGAAAGTAAGGGAGAAGCAGTGGGAAAATTCTCTAGAATGTACGTATAGGTGTAACTTCGGAGGATGCTCGAGAAGATTCGATAGGCTTTTAAAAAGCGGACGTACGCGGTAGGTGGAGAATTTTTAGCGAGGCTGTGAGGGAGCTTTTTTTTTTTTGAGGGAGGTGTCGGAGCGGTTTCAGTCCAGTTTTTCACGTGACTTTAGGGCAATTTTGGAGCATTCATAGCTGTTTTCTTTGTGACTAGTAGCTTCTATGGCGTGGTCGTAGTGTAATCCGTGCGGATTTCAGCGATTTGGTCATATTGAGTACTTGCCGTTCTGAGCTGTTTTTGGATTATCGTCTGACGGGGTGAGTGAAATTGTCTATTTTGTTTTGTTGCTCTTTTCGTACGCGGGTTGAATTTGCTTTGGTTGTTGGAATTTGTTGTAGAGATTAATGGAGAGTCAGGCGGTATGTGTATTTAATTATCGGCACCGTAAATGAAAGCAAATAGCCCTCCCGTTACTTTTATTTTGGGTTGTGTATAATTTTAGCCGGCTTTATTTCTTATATAAATCTTTGTATAAGTGTTTATTAAATGTCTGTTATTCACGTTCGGTATAAGATTTAGAGGGTGTCAAATATCATTTGTAAACCTGCTATTTTTAACTGTTCAGTATTAGAAATTTGTATTCATTGAAACTATATCTCAAGTTATCGAGCATCCTTGTAAACTTGGTAAATCTTTAAATTACATAAAAATTTTGTAATTTACTTGGTTATTTTGCTTCATATTTGTTTACACTTCTTTTGTTTTGTTGTTGTTCATAAATAAGCCAGTTCGTATTCCTAAAATTAAATCTTTAAGTATGTTTTGCTTTTTTGTTTATTTATTTTTAACGCTCAGTAACTCGTGACAATAGCTTTATGCCGTTTTTGGGTAGTAAAAGGTAGTAAAAACAATAATTTTGGCTAAACACAGTAATAAGACAACGTTATTGCACAAGTAAAGGTATATTCAACACATGATAACCGTGGTTTCTAACGGATCCTAGACAACCCACAGAAACCATGATCAACACGTGTTGAATATACCTTTACTTGTGCAGTATCGTTGTCTTGTAACTGTGTTTAATTGTTGGAAGTATTTCACAAAGTAACTGCAGGACTCGCATTTAAAAAGATGGAAAGTTCAATCACCTTCAGGGTATTGCGCTTGGTTTTGACATCTCCTGAAGTGAGTTAGATTATCCGCCATAAAATTTTCCGAACGTTGACAAAACAGTTTCATTTCTGCCTACATACTGGCTTTAACAATCTTTAGAATTGCACTAGAACGCTGGTAGTCTTCACTGGAATTAGATTTTTGCCATTGACGTCTGGCAACAGTCTTCCTCTTCAAATCGGTAATGATCTGGCTCGTGTACCGCTGCGCATAAGTTCGAAAAGAGATTTTCCTTGGCTTGTGGATAGTGATACCAAATATGTCATATAGTTTCCAGTAGAGGGACCAAGCGTGTTCATTAGGATCTGTACAGGTTTTGAGCGGTGACCACCGCGTATCACGAAGCATGGTGTTGAGTGAGATATAAGATAAGACGACGTATTAATGACGCAGTTATATTTATTTGTTTGTTTAACTGCGTCATTAATACGTTGTCTTATCCTATATCTTAGTCTAGCGCAGTGTTTGGTCGTTCCTCCGTTAATAATGGTGTTGAGTAATTCGTTATTACCTTTATTGAAACAATAAGCAGGTTCATGAGGACAAGAACATGAGTTGTTTGCTCGTCAACAGTGATCATTAACGCTGGATGGTAAGGGTCCTCTGATAGAAGCGGATGAAAAAAATGAGATACACGCACCCTTGCATGTGCCTCAATGGTGAGGACCAAGTTAAATATCTATCATTAACATGGGGTATAGTATTAGGTATAGTTGTGAGAGATTCATTTTAATTTCTCTCTGTTCTTTGTTCAACTGTTGTTGTTTTATTGAACCAAGATCAGCTATTATTTGCCGATAAATAGAACTGTTCTTTATATAATGTTCTACTTATATAGACGGTCCAAGAACATGTCAAAACGATATAGTAAGAATTAAGTAATTGAAAGGTTGGATGTGTAAAATATATGAAGAGATATTTATGTGAAATTGCAAGATGATGGATATTTTTGGAGTGTAGCTTAAGCACAAAACAACAGACGGAGTCCCACTTGCTAAAAAAAAAAAAAGAAAAGGAAAACGTTTCCCCAATTGCACATCCGTTCCGCTTCGTTGCTTGTTCTTTGTAGAAAAGTAAAACAACTGGACTCGATTCATCATTTTCACTACAACCTTCGTACTACGCAAATGTTACCATTCCGTCAACTGTACCTCCCCATCCCTCCTTGGTACTTGAGAGATAAGCCAATCTGTTTTCTTCGTTTGTGCTATTCCTAGGGATCACTGTTCTACGACACTTGGTGTAGGTGTGCGGAACAACACCGCAGAGTGTTTTGTCGGTTGAAGTACTTCCGTTTTGGCGTTGTAAAAAACACATTTTGGGGATCTTCCCGATCTAGGTATTTGTTCTTTAGAAGAACAGTTTGTAAGAAGCGTGTTTGTATATGTCTCGGAGATTTTGTTAGATAATTTTTCATGTTTTGTCATGAATAATCCATCTGTTCTTTGCCTCAAACATCCCTCTTGATATTAAAGTCGAATGATATCTTTGATTTCTACTAAATGCATGAAACACGAATTATTAAAATTAATTATTATATCCTAGTAATGTAGTATCATGTTAAAAATTCGTTTAAGATTAAGAGGATAGGTCGCCTGCGTCGATAGAAATTAAGATGAAAATTATGCCGCTATAATTCAATTAAATGATACCTAATAATCTTGAGTGAATCTATCTATAATGTAATGCCCACCCACAAAAGACTTCAAATTAAAGCTTTTCAGACAATGTAGCTTAACCGGTAAAATCGGCTCCTCTGGAGGTGAACGTTCCGGGTTCGATTCCCGGCGTCGACAAAAAAGTAAGACATACTATATATTGACATGGCCCTTTTCGGGTCCAGTCACCGCCTCCACGCCTCTCAAGGAGGGTACTAGCGGCCCAGCCGCTGCAAGCTCAGAAATAGAGGAGCCTGAGCTTCAACCGCAGAATTCGGTACCACGTTCACCCAAGCTGGCTGAACGCCGGAGCAGAACAGCCAACAGAGCTAGTACTGATATTAATATCCGTCGTCATATCGGGGCGGAGGCAGTCGTCGGACACCCATCGGGTGGGTTGACCTGGCCGCCCACATCGACCAGGTTCAGAGCCTCGGTTAAGTGCCTTAGAGGTGCAGAGCCCCGCCTGACCGAATACGGGCAGACATGTGGAGATACACCGCCACCGACCTATCCGATACTATGCCCTGCCATGACTGCACGAGTATCCGGATAACCCAAGCCGTAACCCTAAGCCATAAGGCCAGAGGGTTCGTGCCCAGCCAGATGGCAGCCGTCCAAAAACGATATGTCTGAGAACACTACTGTGCGAAGCATCAGTAGGGTAAAACTAACCTGTCTCACGAGTGTCCGACAAAAAAATTTTTCTTTACAATATATATGTAGTCACTAAAAAAAATTTAAGACCACTTCGGGTTTATATTATTAACTAACTAACTAACTTTAATACAGCCCTCAGGAAGAGGTACAGACAGAAACGAAGAAAAATAAACAGGGAATAACTAACTTAGCAATTCTCACATAATACATAAGGAAGATTCAGTACCTGGTGATGGATCCAAGGCTGGTATTTACAGCTTAAATACGGCATGACATACTGCTGTGGTCACTAGCGGTCCTTTTACGCCAGAGAGACTTAATAAAGCTGAGTCCAGTTCAGTGTGCCACTAGTTGGTTGTCTCTTTGAGACTCTGTACATCAGCACACTGCATAAAGTTCTATAAAATTTAAATTCGGAATATTGTCAGGTCAGTTAAGTGCAGTGATGTTCTGTTGTTTCATGTAGGACGTCATTTGCTTTGACCTGTGACACGGTGGCCGTCATACGTCAAGATATTCCTATCGTGATCAGCCATATTTTAACAAACGCTCTTTTCCGATACCGGGACTTGAACCACGAATCTGTCAACTCCGAAACGACAGCTTTACAAATTAAGCTACGCCGACGAGTATTTGGACAGCTTATTATCTAAGTATTTTGTGGGGAGGAACGTCACAGTCTACACCATGTTGAGAGAGAAGTCAGGGTACAGGTCTGACCTCGAATGTAGGACCTAACAGTTGGCTCCATGAGTTCGGGATCAAATTGTAACATACGCCCTTTGCCGATACCGAGACTTGAACCACGAATCTGTCAACTCTGAAACGACCGCTTTACCAATTAAGCTACACCGACGAGTATCTGAGCAGCTTATTATTTAAGTATTTTGTGTGGGGTGAAGGAATCTCACAATTTGCAGGTGCAGCTTCTCTTGCAATAAATCCAGATATTTTGTATTGCCCATCGTATTGTTCATTGGCGGGGAGTAAGGCACAGCGGTTCCAGAAGTCGACATAGTTCCACATATCATTTGATGTGGTGGGGGCTGTCTCACTGTGGCAAGAGTGAACCTTCAGTCATATCACTTTCGTTTTGCCTGACGAACTTTTCGCGAACGGTTCGTAAACTATTCCATTCACGATTCATTGAAAAAAAAGCACCTCGCCCCATTGCTCCTTTGACCAGGGTTGATATTTCGCGAAAACTCCAGCTCCTTCAGCTTCATTGCAGGACTTAGCAATTTCCCGCTTTTTTGTTGTGTCACGTTGTCACCAGAGCGACAATTCTTTTATTTGTTGTTTAATTTAAATTATGCATGGAGTTAGTAAAAATCAAATTAATTAGTAAATGTCAACATGTTTTTAAAATCCTTGACGCTATTTTCCCATATGAACGAATGTCATAAAAGTAGATTTTTAGAATCGGGAGAAGTTCTGAGAAGGCAAAATTGTGTACAAAAGCTTGAATATTAGGTTCGGGTCAGAGTTTCCCACGCAAGCTTCCCGGAGTTCAGAAAACACAGGACAACAAAAGCCTTGCTTAATGCCTTTAGAAGCGACGACATCGTCGCGAGACGTCACAAACAGCATTCAATTGTCCAAAGTTTGCTTTATAAGAATTTTCCAAGGAAAGAAATAAGTTTAACCCAATGTCAGAGTACCTATTTTTACTTTTGGATTTAGAACTGCTGTTTGCAGCCAAGTAAATGGGAAACTCTTCCCCCTGTCATTTACAACTTAAGAGTAACGTATATGGTCGGGATCAGTCCTCGAGAGAGGAGGCATACACACCTGCTGTACGAAAGTTGGTGGCTTTGTGTTACTTCACTGACCACTGAAATCCAGAGAATTCCACTGTGAGGATTTAAGGAACCGAAGGAGAGTCCACTGTCGTTCTGAAACAGCCTAGTTGCTTCGGTTCTGCACTAGCCTGGCAGAAAGGATTATCAAGCTTTTGTTAACACTTCCGGGTAATTCAGCCTTAAGAACATGAGAGAGTAGCTTTATATTAATGTCGGGAGTCTGAGCTCCCTCGGAGTCAAACAGGGAAGCCTCTGTGCTTCTACGCGATTTCGCGGCACAGCTTCTTTTAGCAGACATAGTAATATTCAATGTGAATGTACCTTGCAAATAAACACAAGTTCCCTTAAGTTTTAACCGAACAATATACACTTCCAAAATATAACT
>JJRW01S0007518.1:75035-85326 GCA_001188405.1 Loxosceles reclusa | reverse complement strand
TTTACGAGCCATTTAGGCTTAGTCAAAATTTGTACTTATCTGGTTTTAGAAGTTCAGACGATCAATTTAGTATTTTGGACTTTGGTACTTTGGAGTAGTTTGGTAATTTAGTACTTTGGAAATAACTCATCTTTAAATGGGCAGAAATCTTGCGTGCTTGTAACTTCTTTCAAAGGGAGTAGAAGTACTCTCATTAAGTTTAGAAATTTCACACAAATTGCGTTTCTTCGTAATGAGCAGAAGCGTCACGATCTGTCAGAATAAAATTCTCTCTCTGCTGCTGCGCAACAGGTGTGCTTTTTTATTACGCTGCTTTTGGACGTAACTTCCCCTAACGCTAATTCTCTCGTGGCGACGTATGTTATGTTAATTTAGTTAGGGTTTAAGTTGGTAGTCACTACAAGACGGCACAGTATTTTTAAAACTGCTGAAAACTAGCGTGTTCCAGATTGTTACAAAAAAGTACCTATTCAATTGTCTGATGTCACGCCAATTACGAATTTAAAAGCAGTAATTTGGGGACTGCATATATTACATTAATGACATTTGTTTTCATACATGATTGATTTCTACAATAATTTTATTCACATTCGTAATTTCGCAACAATTCACTGAAATGGTCAATTTCTGGACTAGCTAACTAATACAAACCAGCACCGACCTCACAATCAAACATGAAGAAATTATTCTCCCCGCCAACTTCTAGATAACAGATCCAACTTAATACTGAGTGAAAAGAACGTAGCATAACATAACATGTATTTCAAAAACAGAAAAGAGGAATATACATGTGGCGTTGTGTTAATGGAACAAGACAGATATGTTGATTTGTTACATTTTTTTTTTTCGTAACAGCAAAGAACTTTTATTAATGCCTTAAAATTGGATGATTTTGAATTGAATTTGGATAAAAACATTGGATGATTTCTTCACATTAACAAACCATATTCTGGAGGAAAAAATTAGATGAGAGAATTTTCTTGGAAAATAGGTAGAGAGCAGTAGCTGAAAGCTAGTACGAGACTCTCGTGAACAGAATCTTAGATTTAAATACATCTATGTATTATTATACCGAACAAAAACTGATATTATTCTTTAGATTAGCACACAAAAACAGTATTTCAAATTGTAACTTAATTTAAACCACTTGAAATTACAAGAGTAGCAGCAGTTTGCAAGACTTCCGCTTATGGAGAACTGCGATGTAACAAAGCATAAATTACATTCGAGAAAAGTTTATTAAATGAGAACTCAACCTACTGAATGGGGTAGTAGAGAGTGTGAGAGAAGAGAATGGATAATTGTGTGTTATTGTGTGTGCAATGGAAATTTTTTTGCGCTTAAAATGGGAAGTTGGATGGTTGGTTGTTGTTGCAGGTTTAATAGCACAAAACCTAAAAAGATTCTGTGCCAGTAAAATGGAAAGTGACACCGTGTTATGACAAGTGGCACTCAGTTGGAAAACAGATGGCAAGATATTAAAGAGCGGCGTGAAGTGTGACAATATTACACATGCTTAGCATATTCGTAAAAAAAGATTAACCAAGGTCAATAGATATCTTAAGTAGAGTTGGTCACTGGTCGTTATCACGATTATGAGAAGAGACGTTTCGACCGTCAGCTACAGCTTTCATCAGGCGAATGAGGTGAGAGGTGCAGAACAGCGCTATATATAGTGTGGGTGCGGCGTAATTCAATGAAATGCACCCTGGGAATTTTCTGTGGGCAAACCCCATACTGGATCTCAGTTGTTGGCATTGTCAGTTCGGGTTAGATTTCGGTACGACCCAGAGAGTTGATCCGATATGTTCGCTGTTTTTTCTTTCTCTTTGTAAGATTCCCAAGATTCTAGAAACTTATAGAGATAATTAAAAAAATTGCTTGTGAAATCTTAGTTGAATTATGTAAAGTACTTAACACATGGAGGGTATAAAATAACACAAAACCAATTTGCAAAATATTCTGCAATAGCCGAAATTAGTACGCAAATGAACATAACACCTTAGACAAAAAAACAGTGTGGAATAAGGACAATGTCTTTAATATGCATGATTACCATGTAAAGAAAATCTTTACTTTTTGTCGACTCCAGGAATCGAACCCGGAACGTTCACCTCCAGAATAGCTGCTTTTACCGGTTAAGCTACGCTGGCGCTGCCTAAGATGCTTCTATTTGATGTCTTTTGTGGGTGGGCATTACAACCACAAGCAGCCATATAGTTCCTTCGGTAATGATCCATGCTGTTATTAATGGTGCCTATGAGCTGAGTATTGAGTAAAGCTCATTGGTTTGCAACGTTGTTTTCAGTGCATGCTAGGTCTAGGGTGAGGAGGATTGGGAACAGCAACCGTATCCCTAGGGTATCTCAGACATCCTTAATTGGATTCAGATCTGGATACCAATCTTTCCAATTCAAGCGCGGAATTGTATCTATTGAAAACATTCTTTCACTATCCGAGTTCTGTAGGGTCTAGGACTGTCCTTCTGTGGCATAAAAGTTCAGCCTATCGCACTTGTATAAGGGCAGATATAGACATCAAGAATATCATTTCTATGCACTTGATCTGTCAGAATTTGTGTGTCCCACCTAACGAAATTCCTCTCCGAGCACAAACTGCTGACTCCTCTGAAGAAATCTTTTTCTAGGAAACAACTCTTGCTCTGTCACTCGATAAGCTAAACCTCGATTCATCTGTAAAAAGAGTATTCTTCCATTTTTCTGCAGTCCAATGGACACTCCCAATGCGAATTCATCCTCCTGTGATGAGAGGTGAGCGGTCTGGTCGCCTCGCATGCAGGTCTCCTTCTTGAAGCCTTCTGCGTATGATGGAAAATGATATCAACCTTCCAATGTTTGCAGAAAGGAAATACCTTACTTTGGTGGCGGTGGTTGGAGGGGGGGGGTCGCCCTCCTGTCCCGTTGAGCGCATAAACGTGGATTTCGGTCTTCGGCACTCGTCGTAGCTCTTGGCTTTCTGGCTTTCTTTGAATGAACCATTTGGATGCCGTGTCTGTACTTAAGCATTGTTTTCAAAGTCTGTGGACCACATAAGTGATCACATTTAACAACCTAGTCATTTCTGTCTGATTTTGTCCTGCCTATAGTTTGTCAATAGCTTTTTATCGGAGTTCGTGAAGTAAATTATATATCAACATCATTCATTTTACGATCATCACGATAGATTTAGCTAGCTCAAATTTTCTATCTCGCCGTCACAACGAAAGCTGTAACCAACCTTTCAAGCATATGTTTTCATATTTTATCCCAATGCCGCATTTCCAGATCAGTGCCACTATTTTTCTTGTTACATTTTTATTTATCATTACTTGCATAACGGCATATCCGCGTTTCGTAACAATCACTTTATTTTGGACAGAGTTACAGGTATTTATTTGATTCTTTGATGGTTCTTAAATAATTCTGGTGAAAACAACTATTTTGCCTGGAGAATTATGGTTAACGCATTATGGTGAAGTTGAATATATCTGGTAAAAAAAAAGTGGAAATAAGAATATCTGGAAAAGTTCCAGACAGAAAAAAAAAATTGCAGAACGGTAGAGAGAGATCAGGGTCAAGCACGAGCACAAACATACGTCTTGTTAAGCTGAGTGCGTTCCTACAAAAAAGTGCAAACGAATAACAACAACTGTGGTGCGATATACTGAAAATTAACAATGTCCCACTTATTCCTTGACCACCTCAATCACCTGATTTATCGATCACAGGAAAATTGTGGGATATGTTGATGGAAATTATTAATGGTATTATGGTACAAATCATCCATCTATCGTAAACTTCAAGATACAGCATGTGTTTTACGGTGCCCAGCGTGGTGGTCAACTTGTGCATGGAGGCATCTGAGCTCGAAATGTTGACAGATTTGTTGTCAAAACATGGAAACGTTACTTTGACGAAACCTTCGTGCTTCTACTATCCATAAATTTGATGGATTTCCACAATTTTTGAATAGTCTGAATCCCAGTATTCAGTTCACATTAGAAACTGAAGAATATGACTGCCTACCATTCTTGGATGACCTTGTCAGACGAATCAGCGACGGGTGTCTTACAACAGCTGTATACCGCAAGCCAACCCACACTGAGAAGTATTTAGATTTCAGGTCCCACCACCCGACCTGCCGAAAAGAATTTGTTGGGAGAACCTTGCATCACTGTGCTGCAACCCATTGCAGTGAAGATGAACTTACGAAACAAGAGGTCCAATACGTCAACAGGGCCCTCGGGCAAAATGGCTACCCTAAACGATTCATCTCAAGGAAACGCTACACCTCTGGCTTCTCTAGGTCTTGGGGTGTGGAGATGGAGGTAAAGGCTGAAGTTGTCCTGCTGTATATTGAACGCGTTTATAGGTGACAATATAGCGAATACTCCGTTGGGTCGCATTAAGACCTTTTACAAACCATGCTACACGCTTCGTGCCGTGGTGGTGCACGTGAAAGAGGCGATTCTTCCCGCTGAATCGTCGGGTGTCGTCTACGGGCTACTTACAAAGATTGAAACAAGGTGTACATCGGTGCCACCAAAAGATTCATCTCGGTACGCCTCAAAGAACATTCTCATCATAAAGACTTCAAGTAGCAACTCGCCGAACATGCAGTGACCGAACAGCATGAACCAGAGTTTCATTCCCACGAAGTCATCCATGGAAACATCTGTAATAGAAACGGTCGTTTTTTTTTCTAGAATCGTGGAAATCTTACAAAGTGAAAAGCAGTGACCAGATCGAATAAACTGTCGGGGTCGTACCGCCACCAACACGAAATCACAATGCCAACAACTAACATTCTATATGGGTTTTCCCCCCACAGAGAATCCCCAGGGTGCGCTTCACTGGGTTTCCTCCGGGTTTCCCCACAACCACAGTATATATAGTGCTGTTCTGCACCTCTCACCTCATTCACCTAATGAAGGCCATAGTTGACGGTCGAAACGTCCGTCTCGTCATCGTGATAACGACCAGAGACCAACTTCTACTTAAGAGACTTTGTATATAGGCTCATATGCACACAAAGGTACTCCAAGTTTCCAAATAAAAAAAAAGATATTACCTAAAGTGGCATGTCACAGTAAAAGAAAACAATAAAGTGACTTTAGAAAACATCAATTTTAAGCGCGGTATTTCCCTTTACGTCCCATCTTAATTGCCTTGCATTTCGCTGCTCTGGCAAAAATAGAACTATACAAGGAAACGATATTTAGTTTAATTAGAATCTCAAGTCGTATTCCGGCCAGAGACCAACTTTAAACTATTTTTGATGGTTGGACATAAAAGTTTTACGACTTCGCGCGGGAGTACTGTCTTCTCGCGGGATGTGAAGAACACGGAGATTCACTCTCTCTTCGCTCATAAAACGGAGTACGGTACGGAAATGTATTGAAAACATTTGTAATAAATACTGGCATTTAAGCGAGGTAGTAAATGCTGCATGTAAATTAACTCAACTTCTTGACGGCTTGCATGTTTGTACTTTTATAACGAAAAATGAAAATTACGTTTTCTTTTACTTTTAAACTATAAACAAAATACACTTATGTGCAAAGTTTAGAAGGTTTTATAATCCTGCTAACGCACGAAATGAAACTTGAGGTTTGGAAATTTAACATTCAGTGCTATAGACTGTGATGTATACGTGGAAGAATGCTCTGCTTCTCTATTACGCGAGAATAATACTGGAAACGTGTTGGCTAACAGAGTAAGCAGGGACAATGGTATCAAACGGTGGACACACATTTAGATTTAAAAGAGTTTCATTAATGTGAAACTGTAATAAGAGAACTATTGTCTTCAAAGTAGTGTCTATACTTTGTAATGATTTAACAATTCCTCTCCCCTTATTAACATAGATTCTAACCAGCGAGCGAGCAGCGAAACACCATTAACATTTGACTCGTCAGGCAGGCAGGCATACAGGAAAGCATATAAGGGAAAGAAAACGTGCCGAGTGACGTGGCAGAAAGTATCAGTTGTATACGAGGGACTCTCCAGAGCGAGAGACTGGATTCTACGCCTGACTGGCGAGACGCCTTAGGCCTGTTTCACAACATCCGCTCTTATGAAGCGAAGTCAGGTATTCTACGAGGCAGAGCTATTTTTCCGCTCTGACCTCAATTTCTTGCTGACTTCCCGACAGGAAGCAGGGAGATAAACTTAAAGTAAAAGTACACCGATTCAATTGCATATAAAATTAAGATAGAAATCGACTTCTCGATTAGAAACCAATGTAAACTGGTTTTACCAAGTGTGGATCAGTTAAATTTTACAGATAAGTAAAGTTGATATTTAAGCCGATTAAAGAACCATATTCGCTATAAACGTTATTGATAAGAAACTTAAATATTTCAATTTAAAGTGACACTTTATGTGAGTTAAACAAGTACTTTCAGTACTTTAGAATTGTATCTTGTGTGAATTTAAATAAGTGCTTACAGTACTTCATTTTGAGTATTGAGTTTCCGCACAAATCAGTACTGCTTCTTCATTGAAGTGTTTATTTTGGAATTGAATCTTGTGTTGGGTTTAAATCTCCTTTTAAATTTGGACTTGGAAACTTTTGGATTTACTTAAGAATGTCTTCAAAAAGCTCAATGAAGCAATCGAAACCCATTCAAGCCGCAGAAGCGTTATTTACTGACACCGAAGGTGTTCAGACCTTTTCAATTTTTAATATAGTACCCGGGTCTCATACTCAGAACGCTGAGTTAGCCGGAAAGTTTAACGAGGGTATTATAACCTCACAGTATAAGTAATGCGGACGTGTCGGGAAACGGTGTACCAAATCGAATTTGGAAGTTGATTTGCGGTGTTTCTGTAATGAGTGTCAACAAACTTTGGAGACATTTCTAAAAGGCAGGGACAATTCGTAGAGCTGAACTAAGTCGTAGGAAACCAATTCCAGTAGATGATAATTAATTGTTTTAACTCGCGTGTGGGAACATGCGAAGGACATTCCATTGGTTGTCTCCAGAGGTGGTGGCAGCAAAAGAATCTTAAACATCTTGCTGATTAGTGCCGAGAAGGTTTCTTGTATATATATATTACTAAAGACATTAAATCCTGAAGGAGACCGCCTTACTGGCTTCGGCTATTACCCCTTTTCTGGGGCGCCTTGGGCATTATGGGTTAGATAAGCACGGTACTCATGGCTGGAGTAATATACACTACTCAACGGCAATTTTTTCATACATGTTTTGATCTCTGCCATGTATTCAATTTCATTTTGAATGTGATAAAAGAATCTTACAGATGCATCTTAAGACATTATTATTTTTAACTTGCTACATCGGTAATTTCTAAATTAGTACCAAATAGTAACAATGCTGTAGAGTGCAGCCGTTCGTAACTTTGTTTTAAGCTTGTTAAGAAAAAAGGAGGCATGGGAAGAAACACATAAGTACAACAGAAAACGGCGCTAATTACTATGCCCCAGAAAAGCGGTAAAGTACTTTTAAAAGCCTTTGCCAAAGTCAAGATGCTTAAAAAAGAAAAACGAAATATTGGAATTTAACTCATTTGCAAAATACGAGATAAAAAGGGAGGAAGAAAAGGAAAAAGAAAGAAAAAAAAGAGCTGAGGTGTTTGACTAAAACTCCCGCTTTAATGGTATTTGGAATGCCTATGAGGGATCATTGAAATACAAGTGAGGTAGGAAAATGCCTGGCAGTTGGGGGAAGTTGAATTCAAAGCAGGGAACAGGGGCAGGGGAAATGTGTTAGGGAAAAAAAAATTCCTCTTCTTCCCTTAACTTCCGAAAAGTGTTTTTGAGAAAAAAGTAAAGATTAAAAAGAAAGCTCCGTACCTCGGAAAGTAAAACGACAGTGATGGACGCCTTTTAGCTTTTGACTCCTCACTTATAAGACCGCTGTCTGAGTCTTTCAAAAAAGTCAGACTCGGAGGGAAAAAAAAGCACGCGTAATATTGCGGATTGAAGCATGGCAACAACGAAAAGGTTGCCGAAATATACAACCACGATGTGCTTGAGTCACTTTTCTCAAGAGCTGAAGCCAGTTCCCTACATTGCCCGGAAGCCGATACGGGGTAGAACGCATGTTGGAAGCATGTAACGGTTACATTCGCCGGACTAGCTAATTGAGCATAAGATTCCGTTACTTCATTGTTAAAATCATCTGACTGACTTTTGTCAGCTTATGCAAAATAATTTAAACTCCGTACCTTACAAGACCTTTCTTGCTAGTCATAACTTAAATTTCAAATTATACCAATGCAAGAATACTCTGAATGTCAAAAATAATGTTCAACTTCGAAATATCTTACCGAAAAAAGTTTACTCTAATGGAAAACAATTTTGTTTTTCAATAGGAAACAATATTTGAATTTATTTAGATGCCTCATTAGTTTATACAACATAGACTATCTTGTCAAATATAAATGAGTTTTCAGCATAACGATTCCAAAAATATATACTTATTTCAATTCTCAATATCAAATAACCTTATCTGATATTTATATTTTACGTGCACCAACAATTTTATGATTTTTCTAAAAAAATTACTAATGTTTTCAAAACCCAATATGTCAAAATGTTTGACTAGAAGTACGACTTAATTAAATAAGGAAGTTTTTCTATTTGACTTATCTGAATACATCGAGTTCTATCCTTTGGCAGGAAATTGTTCCAAGCTTGTTTGTAAGCTTGTTTAAGAAATTTCTGGTTGCATATAATATTATGGAGCAGCTGGCGAGTAGAATTCCGTTGAGCATAATTTCACACTTCACTAACTTTTCCACACATAGACCCATATACGTACATACGAACATGCAGATTGACGGATACACTGACAGAGACACAGTGACGGGAGAACGGAAATATAGAGAGAGCTGCCGGTAGCAGTTCCTCTACTCCTGCATTTGCATTTTCCTTGTGACGTCACCTAATTTTGTTTTTCCTCTCTCGAGAGTGTACGTAAATAAGATATCGCTATGTTAACGGTTAACAGTTAAATTATTTTCATTACAAACACCACAGGTATTTAAGTGAAAAGACCGCTAAGATGATATATATAGGGTGTTTGTACTCCGTTACAACAAAATAAGAGGGGTGATAATGCCCATAAAGAACAATAACAATGTTTACAATGTGTGGTACTTAGACCCTATTTCCATTCAGTGTGTCAGAAAAGCGTAAAATGAAATGTTCACGTTAAACTTTGAACAGTGGAAACAACAGAATCAACGAAACCATACGTGAAGAATCCCTTTCAGATCAAAGAATAAAAGTAGATGCTTAAAGTGATGTCCAAGGGCGTCGTTGCACAGCTTACACCGGCGAATGAAAGACCAGCGCAACCTCCCGAAGACATCTCGTGCCGTGTTTTGCCTGTTCCGCTGCAACAACGATTCTACCGGTGAGAACCTCAACGGAACTCATCGGCTGCAACTGTCAATGTTGTCTCGTGTCACTGGATATTTGCATACGGCAAATGCTTGACTGTGATGTTCTGCACTGGTACTAAGTCTTAGGAAGGACAGAACTGACGTCAGAAGTGACGTTTTGTGCTTGTTGGACGTGTTTTGCAGTTACTCTTTTCGGTCACTGAATGGAATACTGCCGTAGGTTCCATCGTAAATATTGTTTGTCTTGGTGGGTACTATCACCCCTCTTACCTTGTTGAAACAGTTTACGAATGCCCTGTTTATGCACTACCTACAAATAATTGTCCGGATATAAATATATGGTTTAATTTGCATATTCTGCGATCGCCGTTAAGTGGACAACCAGGATATAAGCAAAAAAAGGTAGTCGATGAGCACAGTAATCGATTAGAAGCGTCATGGCAATTCGATATGAGCTCAGTATATTTGAACTGAAAGTTATTGTAGATGCTATAGACAAATGAAAAATCTATAACGTGCTTTCGACTTTCAGTTGAATATTTAAAATGAACAGTGGCCGATGAAATTCGTAAGTGGAGATATTATAACATTATTATAGACAGAAAACATCTACAGGTTCAAAGAGGACAGAGACAGATTGAAAACGAACATTACTACTGCCCCTTTGGTAATTCCCTGTTCAAAAGCATCGGCAGAATAAGTTTGAGAGACAACAGGGGTTACATCTAAAGTAAATTTCTGAATACCCTCAGTGTCAGAAAGTAACTTTTCTGCAGCTCGGATAGATTTGGATTTACACGAGGGTTTAGCAGACATCTTATGATTCCAATTCAGGGTTTTTTACTCAACACAAAATAATTAACTTCAAGTTAATTAGCTTAAAGTACTTAATTAGTTAACATATCTTCGGCTAAACA
>JJRW01S0007503.1:22879-37580 GCA_001188405.1 Loxosceles reclusa | reverse complement strand
AAGGAAATATGCCATTGTGTTTGAAAAGAAAAGTTTTCAACCAGTGTGTGCTTCCTGTTCTGACGTATGGCTGTGAAACATGGACATTAACAGAAAAGGCAATTCAGAAACGGCGGTCCACACAAAGAAGTATGGAAAGATGTATGCTGAGTATTAGAAGGAAAGATCGGAAGAGAAATGCTTAGGTGAGAAAACAGACTAGAATCTCTCATATAACCATATGCATACAGAAGTTGAAATATAAGTGGGCTGGGCACATCATTAGAAGGCATGATAATAGATGGACAATACAAGTTCTTGACTGGCTGCCGAAAAATGAGCAACGTCCTAGAAAGAGACCACATAGTAGATGGGTGGACGATTATACCAAATTTGCAGGTGTAGTTTGGAAAAGGAGGGCTGTGGTTTGTAAATGTTGGAAAAATCTTCATCCTGCAGTTGATCGATAAAAGCTCTGCTGCTGCTGATGATATATATATATGTGTGTGTGTGTGAAAAACACATTTCACTTTGTCTGGAGCTCTGAGTATGAAGGTAAAGAAAACAGTGTTTCCAGTGTTTCAAAAGCTTCTTCAAGTAACCACTACATCAAAATAATTTACGGGAATGCCCGTAGTATGTGTGTGTGTGCGTGTTTGTGCGTGCTTGGTGTTTGTAAAGAATAAGATATGGACTCAATCTTACTCTTGCTTGTAAGGGAATCAGTGGACACAATTTGCACAGTTGAAAGCTGGACGATTCCCGAACGATGAGCAATGTTTGAAAGTTGATGGGTACAAGCAATTCAGGAAAGCAGATGAGATAGAAGAGGTAGTGATCTTCTGGTTTATGTCAGAGGGGAATATTTTGTAAAGAATGGGTCCAAAGTTATTGAGATTGGTAAAAGTGCAAACCCGCCTGTATTGCTTGGAACATGTTATAGGCCGCCGTCTCGTAACAAGGAATATGACCATCTACTTTTTGAGGAAATCAAACGCGCTGCCACGAAGGAAGAATGCTATTACTGTTGGAGACATTAACTTTACGAACATTGACTGACATATGAGGAGAAGTGTGAGGCGTCTGGTACAGGAAAAATATTATATGAACTCGAACTAGGTTGCTTTCTTTACTAACATTTTACCTGTTTTACAAGGGAAAAATCTGTTTTGGGCTTAATGCTTTCCACCAAAGAATGTAGTATTTCGGATCTTTCCATAGGTGAGCCACTGAGTGACAGTGACCACAATATTATAAGTTTCAATCTCCCCATTAAATGGTTTATTCCTTTAATGGAAAGAAAGATGTCAGTTTCTAGGAAAGTCAAATTTAAGAAATTCAGGAAAAGTGTTTTGGAAGAGCAAACTCTTTTCCTTTGACTGGTCTCAATGTGAATAAAAAGTTGTATGATTTTAGCTCGAAGTTTAAAAAACTTATCTATAGTTTCATTCCCCTCAAAAAGAAGTCAACACTTCTTTTGAAAAAGTCAATATTTCTTCAAAGAAGAAAGAAAAGGAAAAATCTTAGATACCCTCCTCTGCACTTTATCAACTACCTAAATATCAAATGTTCGACTCAGTGCAAAGAAGGGCAACTAGGATGTTGGAGAACAAGAAAAGCTACAGTTGCACTGTAAGTTAATCTTAACCACATACAGAGACTACATTTGTGCAATAAACCCCATATGAGAACGAACTGATGTTTATATTTAAGTGCAACGATAAGGTGACATCCACCAACCGATGGCAAATAGCGTTAGGAAAAAGAAACGTCTTCCCCCTATAAGCCTTTTTGCAACCTGAGCGCAGTAAAATGAGAAAGAAAAATCATGAGATACAAGAACACCATGATCATGAAACCAAAAGATGATCGCACAAAGCTACAGGTGCTGGAATCGGGCAATATGACGAGTGACCCCTCTTTTACAGAGATAATCAAACGTCTTATTCGCTTGCTCCGTAGTATATTTGATGAAAATTGCTTTCATTGATGTTACGCTACGCTTTCTGGAGCTGTAGATGTGAACGCACTCCTAGAGACGGAGGTTCAATCACTTCTCCTAGCCTTAACCCCCATAAAAGAAGTGTGAAACGCTATGGAAGCGAGATAAAGTACAAGTACTGCTCAAAATTCCCTGCCAAAAAACAAACAGTGTTTCATCCATACCCTAAGAGTAGAATGGAACAATCTGCCCCAAAAACTGATGATCAACTTGCTGTGACATTGTGAATAACATTCTAAAACAAGAGGTCTTTCTGCATAGATATTTGTAAACATTTTTTTGTTCCTTTCTCTACCTATATCCAACGTCCTCATTACCGATGCAGCAATTTTCCGTCAATCACTTACTAACACTACTTCGATTTTTAAGCTCCAACAAGATGTTGGGTATATTATACTGCATTACAGGTCAGGTAATAAAGTTTTTTCTATATTTGTGTTCATTCACGTACAGTTTTCTCAATGTATATGTATATAAACGCTATTTACCTTAGGCTTTGGCCACATATGTATTTCAATGAATGTAATGTCCACCCACACACAAATGATTTCGAAATAAGCTACCCATATCACTCGTCGGCGTAGCTTAACCGGTAAAGCGATTCATCCGGAGCTGAACGTTTCGGGTTCGAATCCCGGCGTTGACAAATTTTCTTTGCAAGTAGTAGTATTAATAGTAGTAGTAGTAGTAATGGAATTGTTTAAAGTAATCTTTTTCTTTAATTACATTATCTATGTTTAGCAGTTTTTTCTGTATCTGAGAACGTGAGAATATTTGCCCCTGTGTGGGATTTCCATAATCCAAGGGAGAAGATCATCTCTATAGTTATTGTCTGGATTAAAAGTATAAATGTCATAAACTTTCAGCCAAATTTTACACCAACAGCCAAGAGACGCGTTTTTGTTAGCACCAACATACGCACTATTTATTGTTGAAATCACTGTTGCCCGACAACAGCCTTTCTCGCAAATCAATCGACAACAATATGTTTCGGAATAATATGTAGCACAATAGCTGTTAAAACTTCCGTGAAATAATTTTGTTCTACAAACGTAAACAGTAATCCAAGCAATAGCCAGTGGTTTGGAAAAAGCAATATTAATTTCTGCCCATATCAATAGCAGTTTCCTTTCGCTGAAGTTCACCGCCTGTTTATTCTACACTCCTAGGCTTATAAATAGCACCATTATTTTCCACACCACTTACAGCTCGAATAAGTCTGAAGTATGGAAAGTACTCCACTTTCTTCGTCGGCTTTTGCAATGAATAACTACCCTTTGCAAACTTCTGCAACATCTTCCAATTTATCCGAAGAATATGAGCGTCTGAAAGAGGAGAATTTCGGTCTGAAGTTGAAAACCTATCTTCTAGAGAAACGACTGGTTCGTCAAAAGCCTAATGTTAACGTGCAAGTCAATATGCAACTTGAAAAGAGACTGGTAGACAGAATCCAACACGAAAGGGTTCATGAAGCTCCAAAATTTGTTAAAGTCAGAGAAACAAAGCACATACAAGAAAAAGAAGAAATGCAAGAATTTATTTCGAAGTTACAGGCAAAAGAAGAAGTGGCGGATTTGCAGCTTAGCACGTTTTCACAACAAGGAACTTCCTGCGGCTTTCTAGAAGACAGAAATAAAGATGAAGATGAAACAAAAATAAAGGTAAAAGAACACCAAACGGTTTCGGGGGGCAAAGGTAAGGTCAAGTTAATAACTGATGCTCTGACAAAAACACTCAAAAGAGGTGCCATTCGTCGCATTATTCAGAAGGATGACGAGCACTTTATGGGTTTACTGAAAACAAATGAATCAACAGTCTTGGAAAAATACAGCGGCCTTTCCAGCAAAACCCATCCATGTAGGGAAAACGTAAAGGGAAAACAGCCTCTAGAGAACGTGATCGAGGCAATATCTCCTCACAGGGACCAAGCACATGGTTCCAAGCAGGACGCAATAAGCAAGATGGCCCGTGCTCTGAATTCAGTTAGTAAAGCAAACAAAGGGCTTTCGAATGAAGTAGAAGAAAAAACGAAAGTTGTCAATGATTTGAAAGACACCTTGAAAGAAATGGAAAAGCAGCGAGTTCAGCTTAAAGCTGAGCTTCAGCAAGCTCAAGAAGAAAATCATGTCCTGGAAGATATGATTCATTTGCACAAGCGCAGTATTGATGACCTGAAGGAAAAAAATTCGGAAATTGAATATTTGTTAAAGCAGGAGCAGGTTCAACGCGCCGAACTGTTAAGAGAGAATTCGCAACTGCTGTGCACGATACAGAAGTTCAAAGAGAGAGGCGATACTGCCGAAAAAGATTTATTCATTCAGCTAAAAGACTGTAAAGAAAATTTGAAAGTGGAACAAAACAAGAACGAAGCATTGCTATTAGAGAAACAGATATTGAATCAGCAGTTAATTGAGATCCAAGAAAGTAAACTAAACCTTACTAAGCAATTTGAAGTGTTAAATACGGAAAAACATGTTATTGAACAAGAGAATGCTCAGTACAAATCGAGGTTTTTAAACACAGAATCTCTCTGTGATCATCTACGAGAGGAACTTCAGTTGACAAAAGAAAAATTAGAATTACTTCATGAAAGATGCAGCCAGTATCAGAAGGACGCGAATATCCTGTTGAAAAAAAATGAACTTCTATCTGAAGAAAAGCGGTACTTGGAAAATGCACTTAAATTCCAGAGAGCTACCCTTACTGATTTGTCTAAGGAAACTTTCGGCGTTGATGTTGTACAAGAACAAGAAAGCCAAAAGGAGACTTTACTGAGAAAAACATCTTCACTAATGCTTAAGGAACAAGAGTTCAAGGAGAAACACTCTGATACCACAGAAGACTTTCAAAGCTTTTGCGATCATTACGAGAAGTACTTGCAAGCGGAACAACAAAAAGTAAGTAATTTACTGAAAAAGAATCAAATTTTAAATGAACAATTATACAATGTAGAAAACAAAAACCAAACCCTTAAGCAAATTACTGATAAGATAGATTACGAAAAGAGACTTTCTGAAGAAGAGAATTTTCGAAAAACATCAGTGTCCAATAATGCAGAACTTTTGTGTTCTGACCTACGTAAGCAGCTTCTCCTGGCCGAAGAAAATCTAAGGCAATTAGACGAAAAATGCGCTCAATATCAAAAGGACCTCATGCATTTGAAAGACGAAAAACAAGAACTGGTTTCGGAAAAACGGTTGTTGACAGAGGCTATCAACTCACAAGCCCACCAAATCAGCGATTTGAATACCAAGAACTTTGAACTTCAATCTATGCTACAACAAGAACAAACAAGCCGAAGAGGCAATGAAACGTTGCAGTCCAAAAGCTTTTTCCTTACGCACAGAATAAAGGAGCTAGGTGAAGCAAGTGATGGCTCTCAGAAAGACCTAATAAATGAATACGAGGAAAGGAGTCAGACATTTCAGCGTGAAATTAAAAGGCTGAAGGAATCCATGGCTGACAGAGAGAGGAAAATAAGTTATTTGGAGAAAAGTGTTTGCGATTTAATGTCCACAAAAGTTTCGCTTGAACATAAAATTTGCGAAGAAACTTCGAAGTTAGAAAAGCTTAGATCGGTCGTTCTGGCTTCATATGAAGTGCTGGAAAAAAAGCTGGGAGGAAACGAATCAGTATTGCAAAATATTATGGAAGAAAAAGAGCATATAGAAAACGAAATGAATAAACTTCGAGGTGCAGCGATTGAACCTCATCGTATAAGTACTGATTTACAAGACCAAATTCAGTCGCTAATGGACCAGACTACTTTAGAGGATAGAAGTGTTCTTTGGAGTAAAGTGAAAGAGTTGTGCGAATCGTCAGTGGTTCAGAAGGAAAATCACATTAAAACGCTAGAGAATGAGATGATAAAAATGATACTAGAAATCATTGCTTGCAACACTGAAACGTCAGAACTGAGAGAAGAGCTGCAAATGAAATCGCAAGCCATTGAGCAAATGAGACAAGAAATGGATTATTCTCGATCAGTAGCCAAAGATGTCACCCGACAGACAGAAAAATTGGAACCTAAAGTTAAACAATCTGCTGAATTATATTCTAAGGAAGATAAAGAAGAACGTTTTCATGATTCGCAGAAAACGGGATTTAAATGTATTAAAGATCAAGGAACTGAAACATATGCTTCTCAAAAATTCTACGCACCTTCTGAGAAACCTCTTGAAGGGTCCGATGCTGTTCCCTCTGCTCACGTTAATCAAATGGAACCTTCTCAAACCTTTCCTCGAAATGATATGACTCTACAAATTTCTGGGAAGCCTGATGAGTATAAGATTGTAACTGGCCAACAAGCACAAGCAGAAGATGAGCAATTGGTTCGCGCTGCTCCAGTGCTGACAAGAGATGACAGTGGAATACATTCATTCAAAAACGAAATGTCAGAACTTCAACGTAAATATCGCAAAACCTGTTGGAGAAAGGATATTTTATTAGCGGCAAAAACAATGATGGTTCAAAAACTAAAGGAAGAAGTGAAAAAGACAAATGAAGCCTTTAAGAAATTAGAAGCGGAAATTAACGAAAAAGACTACAAACTCTGTAGTTTAGAAGAACAATTATATGCTATTGAGAACGAAAAAGAATCATTAGCTGGTGACAAAGGGGATCTTTTGAATCGCATTTCCCTCTATGAGAACGACGCGAAAACCCTTCAAGTGCGGTATTCTGAAATGGTGAAAAAAGTCAAGGAGAAGCATTTAGCCCAAAATAAATCTGAAGAGGAAGCGCGGAACCTAAGGTACCAGTTACAAATACAAAGCAGCCAAATTGAAAATTTACAAGAGCAACTAGATTTTCTTGAAGAGGAAAGGGTACAACTAGCTAATGAGAAAGGTGATCTCTGCCATCGTGTGTCCGATCACGAGACTGAAGCAAGTAAGATTAGAACGGAGCTACGTGACATGAAGAAGCAAATTAAAGAAATAGATTTAGCTAAAGTAAGCGCAGAAAAAGAAGTCGAAATACTCAAGAACGAAATGCAAATTAAAAACGAAAAAATTGCACGCTTACAGGCACGAATAACTGCGATTGAACAGGAAAAAACGTTACTGATGTCTGAAAACGACGACCTTTGCAATCGAATTTCCGATTACGAGAGTAAAACAAGGAAGCTTAAAGCAGAGTCAGATGAAATCAAACAGCAACTGAAAGAAAACGACTTGGATAAGACAAAGGCGCAGCAAGAAATTGAAAAACTGATGAACCAAATGCAAACGAAAAACAACGAAATTGGACGCTTGCAGGAAAGAATATCTGTAACCAAACGGGAAAAGGACTCTCTAGCCGTCGAAAAAGAGCGCCTCTGCAATCGCATATCCGACTACGAGACTGCAACGGAAAAAATGAAAATAGAGTTACATGAAATTAAAGATCAAGTGAAACAAAAGTACGTGGCTCAGAAAAGCACCGAAAAGGAATTGGAAGATCAGAGAAACCGAACGCGACTTCAAAATATGGAAATTGAACGTATGCAGTCAAACATAAAAGAACTGGAAGAGGAAAAAAGCGGCCTTTTCAATCGCATTAAACAGCACGAGAATGAAATAGGGAACATTCAGAAAGAGTTGCGTGAAAGAGATTCGGTTCAAGCAAACGCTGAACGAGAAATACTGGATCTGAAGAATCAACTACAAACTGAAAGCACAAAAGTTGGACGCTTGCAAGAACGACTTCATGACCTTGAAGAGGAAAGAAAATTAACACAAAATGAGAAAAAGGAGCTTTCCAACCGCATCTTCGACTATGAAAGTGAAGTAAAGACGATTCGAAATCAATTGTTCTACATAAAAGAACAAGTGCGGAAAAGAGATTTGGCTAATATCGAATTGGAGTATCCAAAAATCTCATTGCAAACTAAGCACAGACAAATTGATTTGCTGAAACAAGAGCGCACAGCGAGAGAACAGCTCATATTTGAGACAGAAAAACTTAGTGAAGACATCTGGCAGCAAACTGTTCCTGTTGATAAATCTGCAGGTTCAGTACCGGTAATTGACAATACTCCTTCCAAAGAATATCGGAAAAGAATTCAAGATTTGAGCGGGGAAATTCAACTTTTGAGTTTTGACCTCTGTGAAACTAAAAATAATTTACAGAAGAAAGAAGTGATTTGTGAAAATCGTGAACGTGAAATTCAAAATTTGCGAAATGAAATCGAGTGTTTGCGATCCTTTTCGTCCCAACGCAAAACACACGTAACTAAAGATCAGAGTGATTTTAAACTTTCGTATATGCCCACACAGAAACGTTTTTCGGAACTACAAGTCGACTCTAAAAGTGTATCCACTCAATTCTCTGTAGAAACAGAATATGAAGCTGCCGATGCATGCAGATTGATTGCAAAACAAGTGGAATACGGGGAGAAACTGTATGCGATAGAGCATCTTCAAAAGCCCAGCATCCAGTTAGAAAATGAACTTCGATATGCCAAGGACGCAGTTAAACGGTTGGAGGAACAGAAGGTTATATTAGAACGAAAATTAGATGCTCAAACTTTCACAATTAAAACGCTTTCTGAGCAAAAACGAACCACTCATTCTCAATTGGCCCGACTCAGCGTCACAAACATATCCATGAATGCGGAGCAAACAGCTTTTGAGCAAAAAATCAGCCAGTTACAGAAAGAACTCTCCGAAAAAGAATTTAATATAGAGAATTTATCTAGAGAGAAAGAAAATTTGAACCAATATTTGAAACGAGAACTTCAAGACAAAGATGAGCTTATTGCTAAACTGAAGATGAATGAAAAAGAAAATTTGAATTTTGTTCATCAGTTGGAAAACACCTTGAAGGACAAAGCAAAATACATTGATCAACTGTCTCTTCATCTGAAACACAGTTCGAATCGAATCACCGAGTTTGAAAAGAAACTCGCAAAATATTCAGATCGAATCGAAAAGTTGAACATAAATGAAGATTTCAAAACACGTCTTATTCAAAAGATGACAAGGGATCTTAACTTTACAGCAGATGATGTTGCAAATCCCTGTCACGATTATGAAAGTAAGTTTAACGTCCTTAAAAAATTCAATGACATTCACGAAAAACGGTTACTTCAAGATACAACTGTTTTTGACCATTTGTCGGAAAACGAAGGAACAGTTCCTGAATTCTTGAATCAAGAGTCTGTGAAAATGTATCTTCCAATGACTTTCCAGGAGACAATGACGTCTTGTGCAAATATTGGGACTCAAACTCTTCCTCTTTTACCACACGAGGATGCAGAAGTCGCAGGCGCTATCGAGTACATCATAACGAAATTGAAACTGGAAGACGAACTAAAAATGCTTCAGCACCAGCAAAGTGAGTATTTGAGAGAACTTCAATCTTGTAAACTTGCAAACCAAACTCTAGAGGAACAAAACAGTTACCTCGAGCAAAAATTGCATGAAAGTGAAGTTCTCCTGAAGAAACACCAGGAGAACGGGAACGTTGCTGTAGCACAGGTATCACATCTTGAAAAGCAAATAAAATGTATGCAAGAAAGTGAAAACCAACTTAAAATCCAGTTGTCTGAAATATCTGAGGAAATGTCAAGCAAGAACACTTCTGTCAATAATCTGGTAGAAGAAAAACAGTTTCTTCAATCTAAAGTGACTGAGTATGAAACTGAGATCAATAAAATGAGGTGTAACTTGGAAACACTTGAAACTAATCTCACTATTGCTCGTAATGAACTTCAAGAGAGTACCCTATTCACTTCTGAGGTGCAGCGTGAACTGCAAGAAAAATCACTCCTCGTCAATGAGCTCCAAATATGCAAAGAAGAAAGGGAAAAGCAAATATCTGAACTTGAAGGTCACCTTGAAAATAAGATGAAATGTATTAATCAGCACTCTTTAGACATAGACGAAAAAACAAATCACATTTTAGCACTTCGTCAAGAATTAGATGAGTTGAAAAATGCAACTGAGCAGCTTCAAATAAATCTGAATTCGCAAGCAAATGTCATTGAGAAACTCCTTTGTGACTTACGCCATAAAACGGAAGAGACTAATAACCTGGAAAAAGAGCTAAAACAAAATTTAAACCTTATTGATGAATACAAAAGTAAAGAAACATCCCGATCGAAGCTCGCTATGACTCTGAAAGAAAGTATTGAAGAGAAAGCGGAAGTGATAAAAGATCTGGAAGAAAAACTTTGTCAGAAATCCGAAACTATTCAAGCTTTAGATAATAAGGTGAACCAAACAAAACTAGAGTATGAAGACGTTTCTCGCAAACTTGCCATGGAAGAAGACTTGCTGGCAGAGAAGGACAACACTATCAAGCACCTAAATGAAAAAATCGTAGAATTATCCTCGAAGCTTCCGACCAGTCTCCCAAGAATGGCTAGCTCAACTAAACCAAAATCGCAGTCTTCAGAAAGAGTATTTGACAATGAACTAGAGATATGGGCTAATCGAAAGTGGTCTCTGCAGAAAAGTATCTTGCAGTTGCAAATGAAACTTTTCAAAGATGCTCCTGTACCGCTACCAGCGCATTTTTCCTTCTCAGACCGCATCGAAGATTTACAAACTGTTATTTTGCCTAATTGCCTCAAAAGAAAATCGCAATCTGAGACTGCTCCGTGTGGTTCAACACATGTTGGAGCACATGAAGAAAAGCAGAAATCGTTACTTGCTTTCAAGGCAGATGTTGAATTTCTCCAGAACATCAAAAATCTTTTAAAACACTTTGTCATTCCTTTGCTTAAGTGTACAACGAATTTTCAAAGTTCGCTTATCACTTTACCGTTGGATAAGAGCGACGAGGAAATAGAGAACAGAAAAGAAAGTAAACGTTTCTTTACTTCTTTTAGTGCTGTTAGTTTAGAGCATGAAGACGGTGACAGTCTGACATCTCTAGCCTCCTATCATGGCTGTAATATGCGACGAAAGCAGAGCCCGGCGTACGGCTCTACCATTCCCAGAAAAGTTTTCTCAGAGACTGTCGCAGAACACTACTTACGTGAGAAAAGCAAAAGTCATAGATTTCCTGGAAGAGGCGATGAATGCTTTACCCAAGATTCGTTCAGAAACCTAATATTTGGTGCCGAAGAAGACATCCGATCAAAATCTCGTATGCGTGTCGTCGGAGGTTTGGAAGATTTTGAGCTTTTGCGTAAGACAATCGAGGAATGTCTCACTGGGATGAATGTGATTTCTTGTCTGATGAAGGAAGGATTGAAAATTTTGGCAAAGAAAGTTCCTGCAAAATGCATGCAACTCGAATGTCACCCGCTAGAAGAAGCATTAAATAGCTGTAATTTTGTTGAAATGTGCCTTCAAACAGTTGAGAAACTAATAAAGAAGTTTCGCTTCATCCCTTCTACTGTGCATGGCGAGGCAGGAGATTTTGATGCGGTATTTCAAGAAAATCAGATTTTAAAGCAGAGGTTGAAGGAACTCGTCTCTCAACAGAAAGAAACGAAATTAGCTTTTGAAGAATCTCAAGAAAATGCTGAAGCAAAGGCAAGAACTATTTCGAAGCAGCTGGTTGAAACAAAAAAAGTTTTACGGAAAGCAAGAAAAAACTTTGAAAAGAGATTCGGCAGTTGTGAAGTACAGCCAGCTACTTAACTAAAAGATGCACTTTTCGTACATTTAATATTTTTAATTCTGTCTCCCTCACACAAGTTCGTACCTCCATATTTCAATAAAGTATGTTTTGCAAGAGTTAATCGAAGTCGTATACTTTTATGCTATATTAAATTATATTGTAATATCATATTTTTTATATTGTATTATCATATCATTTAATATTATATTATATTATTACATTGTAAAAAACGTCCTTTGCTGACGCCAGGATTCGAACCTATATCTATCAGTTCCGGAGCGACCGTTTTTCCATTTAAGCTACACCAACGGGTATCTGAGTTATCTAAGTCTATTGTGCGGGAGAATCTTACATTCTTCCCCATGAATTTCATAGAAGTCAGGGTACGGGTCTGACCTCCAGTGTCGATCTCAACAGCCAAGGGTCCATGACTTCGGACGCCACTGCAACAAACTGCTTTTGCCGACGCCAGGTCTTGAACCTCGATCTGTCAGATCTGAAGCAACCGCTTTCGCAATTCACCTACGCCGACGGGTGCCAGAGAAGCTCATTATCTGTGGCATTTGTTGCCGTAGATTGCCCATTGCTCTATGGTATTTGTGGAACGAAGGAACTCCGTTTCGTAATTTATGCAATATACACTGCTCAAAACAATTAAAGGATGCTGTAAGTCTTGTGTAAAATAACGGTATAAGCAAAAGTTTTTTTGCATAAAATGGAAGAAGAGAGTCACAAATGCAAATTTTTCTCGTTTTCAAACTTCGCAGTATGCAAATTTGGAGTCTGACGTCAAAAACGTTGCTTTAGCGGCAGCGAATGAAATTTGGCTTTGAACTTCATGTAAGATAAAGCGGAAAAGAATGATCGACATTCGGAAAGCGCGTTGTTTCGATAAGTGCGATGTCTCAACGAAGTTGTTTAACCGAATCAGAAGCTTGGAGAGTTATTGGCCGGTTAGATGAGGGCCAAACACAAGCCGAAGTAGCAGAAGCCATTGGAGTTTCACAAGGTGTGATTTTCAAGATCTGGAACCGTTTTTTGGAGACTGGAAATGCAGGCCGAAGATCAGGGCAAGGTCGTAGACGTGCAACAATGCCCAATGAAGATCGTTATGTAACGCTAACGGCTCGAAGACACCGAAACACACACACACACTCTTCTTCAACAACATCTTCGCTCGGCTACTGGTACCACAGTTTCGACTCAAACTGTCCGAAACCGCCTTCATGCTGTAGGTCTGTATGCTCGCTGACCAATGGTGTGTGTGTCATGTTAACAGCAAGGCACCGTCACACCCGTAGGGAGTGGGCAACAGAGCATGTGAACTGGAGGAGAAATGCATGGCGCAATATTCTTTTCTCTGACGAGTCCCGTTTTTTGATTTATCATGATAATTGGCGTATTTTCATCTGGAGGAAACGTGGCACTAGAAACTATCCTGCGTTCATGCACGAAAGTGTTAGATTTGGCGGTGGGGGAGTGATGGTGTATTCTGGCATCTCCATTGATGGGCGCACCGATCTCCATATCATTCGAAATGAAGCTCTAACCGCTCGCCGATATAGGGATGAGATCCTCAGACCTATTATAGTCCCTTACACTGCTGTAATTGGAGATGACTTCATGTTAATGGACGAAAATTGCAGGCCACATCGTGCTATCGTGGTGAATGATTTCCTTTTGGAGGAAGGAATCATACGAATGGAATGGTCAGCGTTTTCTCCGGACATGAACCCAATAGAACATGTTTGGGACATTCTAGGCAGACGAGCTGCTGGACGCCTACCACCCCCCCCCTACAAACTCTTCAAGAATTGGAACGAGCTCTTCTGAAAGAGTGGGACAGAATACCCCAGCCCTTCATTAATAGACTCGGTGGCTCAAAGGTGTTCAACGTTGTTGGCCGTCTGGGGAAACCATGTCCCCTACTAAAAACGATTTTCTTTTAAGGGAACACCTTTTTTATTCGTTTTTCTCATAGGAACAAATATTGCTTTTTTCTTTTTGTACCCAAATGCTCAATAAAAAGCATTTTTTCTGGCACAAAAATGTCATTTTTTTTTCATATAGCCTACTACTCTGTCGATAATGTATCAATCATCCAAACAATTCTTCAGGTACAAGATCAACCCACAACTTTAATATCCTTTAATTGTTTTGAGCAGTGTATTATGGGAGAGGGAACATGTTCCGAAATCGTGGCTTTTTTGACGACGGCAGTTTTGCTGACTTCTACAGATTGGTTAACTGCGTACATCGAGGGCAGATTCTACGGTGGTTTCATTTCGCCGTTGATTAATGTTATGCCGGAAACGGTTTCCACAATTTTATGGATTTTTGGAGCGTGGTCAGCCATGATCGGCTTTTTGTATTTCGTATATATTCGGTATTTGTTGTGCGAAGAATCTCACAACATTTATCATTTACATGTACTGAAGTGCTAGGTGTCATGGAACTTTCGCCCGCAGCGCGCATTGCGTAAAATCTTATATAAATATTAAGAGTGTGAGTTCTACTTACGTGAGTAATAAAACAAGTTTTCCAAGCAGTGTGCTCGGTGATTATGTCAGAGTTATGTAATTTTGTTAGTAAGAGCGACATGCATGTCCCTTGCAGTTGCCGAAGTTGTGGTGGTTCGCATGCGTAGGGAATACAAATACAAAATAAAAGTCAGCAACAGGCAAAGGCCCACCGTGGCTGACCACGTGGAAAATGCTCCTAGAAAAAAAGCTCATAAAAAACATTTTTACGCATCACTGACAGAGCGCGCTTGATGGCCATGAACAGCGATATCTGACCAGAATTGTTCGTGCTGACAGACAAACAAACCTGCAGGAAATAACAGCCATGGTCAAAGTAGCCGCGTGAGAAACATATCCGTGAGATCCGTGCTGAAGAATCTGACTTTAAACTGTGATATGACAGCAGAAGAAAGACCTGCCAAAGTACATTTGTCGACCAGCGATTTCGGACACAACGCTTCCTCTGGGCATGGGAATACTCATTAACTCAATGATCTAAAGACCAGGTAGAGGCACTACACCGAAACGTTATTCTTGCGGACTTCAAAGAGGTGTGCATCAGTAAGTACAAAGAAAGGGGCAAGCACTGGAAAACTGGGGGCCATAGAAAAAATTTACATCTACGCAAATTATTTTTTCTAAT
>JJRW01S0007497.1:52926-63313 GCA_001188405.1 Loxosceles reclusa | reverse complement strand
CCTTACTAACTGACCTGCTACAGAGCGTTTTTTAAAGACAGCTGCTCAGTGACGTCATGTGTGGCGTTCGCTTTCCCTTTTTCTGTGAGAGAGTGCTTCACGGTTAGTGGTTAAAATTAAAGTTAATGGTTACATTACAACTTACTGAAGATTTACACAAGATTACACTTCCGTAAGAAAGCCAGATTAATTGTTACTCTTTTCATGACCACAAGGACTCTTTGTTTTTCTTTTGCCGATTAAAATAATAGCCAATACCCGCGTGCAATACACAACGAAAAGTAAATAAGGTCACAAAAATTAAACAAAAGCCAAGAGAAACAAAACAGAAACGGAATTTGACTCACCAGAAAAGAAAACAGAAGCCGCACGGAAATCTCACGCGACGGAAATCCCAACAACCACAGCAGGATCAATGAAGTTTAACTGTTACAAACGCTAAAAGGTAGAATACGTGTCAAAAGCTCCGAAACTACTGATAGAAAATGCACTCTTTGTGTAGTTACTTCGGATTTTACTTACTAAAATTCACCTCTATACGAGATCACTCATGTTTATATATCTGGTGAGGAAATTTCGAGAAAGGGAAATAAAGCGGACGTTGCCAAAACTGCCTCCAGCGCCGTGAGCTATAGCCCAACATTTCGATCAGCGCCAAGAAGATGCAAGAAGGAAAAAAGGGCACACCTTTCTTCTTTCCTGCAGCACGTCATAGTAGTATTCTGCAAATAAGTGTGGATTTCGTCTTGAGAAACATGTTTTTGTACAAACGCTAAAATAAGTTACTCGATGATATTTATAGCGTACATAATACAGGGTGTCCGAGAATTATTGGACGCATTACAAAATTATGTAAACAACAAAAATGCAACTGCAACTAAGCAAGCAATTTTTTTTTTGCGAGTTAGGTCATAATTATCTGCGTACGTGTAACTTCATCTCGTCAGGGATGTATTGATAGAGGAGATCGATGATATTTTTGGAGCTTTCCCCGCTCAAAGTACCGACTGTGAAAGCTTGTAGAGCTTTAAGTTCCCGCAGAAAAAGGATACTCTGAAATGAAATTCCGATGAACACACGCGCAACCAGAAATCCCCATGCTAAAACAACAAGCGAGTTTACATTAAATGGACGGTTATAACACTTGGATTCCTTGATTGAGAATCCTGCGATTGGAAAGAACGTCAGCGCAGTGGTATCGGTGACGGGCTACTGTGCTGAGGAGCCCGGGTTGGAGTCCCGGCCGGCATGGGTGTGTGTGTTTGTTTTCACCTTCTTCATGTTCATCTCGTGTTTGGCACAGTATGATCTTAATAGGTCCTTGAGCCATAAAACACCAATCATCATCATCATCACTGGTTACTGCCATCGCAACATTTAATTGGGGGGGGGGGGGGCGCACTCGCTTGTGATCCCTGTACACCGACAGAGCACTTTGCGAGCAGAACGAAATTTGCTGAATGGCCAAGAAGTTATCCGTGAAAAATAAAGATAGGAATGACTATGAGAGAAAGCCAGTGCTGGATCATGGAACATAAACTAACTGAATGTATCATCAGTGCTGCAGAACGGCGAGTCTTTTGAACTCTTATTCTGTTTTACAGCTGCGTGTTCTTTGCCTTCAAACCGCCACTCAGCAGTATTAAACCTAGTTTCCGTGATTGTTTTCGTGCTTTATTAAGTCCACCCCCTCCCTTCAACACACATACACACGCCTTCAGGATTATAAACTTTCAAGGGCATTTTCTAAGTAATGGAAAATTTCATAGATCCCTTATAAGTATAGGTGAGTTCCAGTGTAGTCCAACTCCACAGTTTCTTTGTAGCGAACAAATCGAGATTTTAACATACTGAAACGATTTTCGTGTTCAATTAGTGTTTTTCGTGAAATTTGAAATTTTGCCATTTAATGATTTTCGTTTCACATTCTAATTTATTATTCTTTTTCCATGATCGTCCATGATGGCTTTTGAATGACTACATCTTCTCATAATCACTTGATCATCAGTCATTCAACCTTCTATTGGTTGAACACTCACTTAGTCTTTTAATCAATCTATTTAAACTTTAATCGTCTGGTCTTTGATTAATAATCATTAACTAATTTGCAATCGTGTGATTGTTTCAGTTAATCCTTTAACAATACATTATTAAGTGTCTGTTCTAATAAAGAGACTTCTAAAGAGACCACAATTTTCTGTGTGTTGTTTCAATCTACCCTGTGTTTGGCACAATATGTAGGGCCTTGTGCCGTTAAATTCCAATCAATCAACCAATCTATTCCGGCCGATGCAGGGAGAAACATATAGCATCTGTGAGCGTGTCCGACAATTTCAGTACCAGGCGAAATTCTTTCCTATTATGCTATGCATGTATCCAGACTGCCTTTTCGACAGCGTAAATAAACCGCTTAGAAATTTATCTGCGTCGTGACCTGCCCACGATTCAGCGGTTAATGCTATTGTGCACAAGAAACCATATACTCATATTCATTTCTCGGTGGGGGACATGAACCATTGATCATTGTAGACCTGAATTTATATTGCTTGCTTTTCCCCAAATACCGTTCTTTTCTTCTATAATACACCTGTTACGGAATATGACTATTTTTCTCTAACTTTACTTTTACCACTCTGTTCATGTTAAGTAACACTGCATGTTTTGTGTATGTTTTCTAGTCTTAAGGCATTTTTCTTCAGACTTCCTTCTGAATTTGAAGGCTTTCAAACGACATTTACAAATGATTTTGCGTTATGAAATTTTGGAAAATTTTCAGCAACTTCGTGGTCCAAGGTGATTTGTGGTCATTTATACGCCTTTGTACTCTGAAAGTCATGGCGAAAGAATCAGTGAAGTAATCTCTAGTGTCATGCACTATATTTCCTGGTTATTGAGAAAGAGAGGCTCTTACAATGGTTTCCCCCTTTTTTTTTTTTTAATCGTCGGAGTGACGTATTTCGACAGGCGTCTAAATGCTACGTCATGGGAAAGAAATAGTTGTATTCATTTGTTTATTGTATGTCTTAATTAAAAATTCTCAAGCCTGGCTTCTCGAAAAGTTTTCTTTTTTTTCTTGCTGAGCTCTAAATACTATTGTTTATTTTGATTTGCCTATTTTGTACAGTCAGTTGATTCACGCGGTCTGTTTGTTAGCACCTGTGTTGGCCGTGTCCTTGTGTGATACTTATTTAAAAATCGTAACTTTAGCTAAATACTTCCTCTTTCTACGATCTGGGGCAGATAAAATTTCATTCGAATGCAGAATTTGTGACGTGTCATTTCTGGCTTAGTTTGTCAAAAATCATTAATATCTATGGGGGGAGAACGCCGTGAAAGCATGCTCTATTTAGCTTAGCAGAGTGAAATAATGAATTAGGTTATTGTTCAGTTTTTTGTGACGTACTTTCTTGCCAATCGGATTTTGGATACCATCTAAAAGGTATAGTTATACATTTCTAAGGGTTTTATGCGATTCCTCAGGAAGTACATATTTATGGTTAACTTTTTTTTTCTTTGGGGGAGGGGGGTTATTGCTTCGACTTCCACTTCGTTATTAGTGTTATTAGTGACCGTCAACGACGTTTCTCCAAACCACTTAAATTCCAGAATCAACTAACGAATTTAATCTTACCTTTCTTATAGAGATTTTTAAAGAGATTACTGTCGCAACTTTTTAAAGGCCTTTAATTGTATTTAGTTTGTTTATGCCAGTGGTTCTCTGCATTTGAGCCAAACAATAGGGAATGATTAATTTTTAATACTTTAAAAAAATAAACTTATGTATTTCAGTAGACACTTGAATCATAGCTTTGTGCTTATAATGCAAAAGAAAGAAAAAAGTAAGTGAATTCATTGTCTTTATGGAAATTCTCATTCTATTTCACAAGAATATGTAACTCCGATTACCCAAACCCACCCCTCAGGGACTCACCTGTCGATGATCACTTGGAATGACGTGACGTCCCCAAGGTGCCCGAGACATTTAGTATTTTCGTAATTACTTTGTGTTTGGCAAGACATAGCCTGTACAGCATTTTGTGTCATTTAAGTTCCAATTAACCACCCCTCCCCCGAAATGAAGTTTTCGTATTTAGTTTTGTGTTACCCGTGCAGTATTTTATATGATCCGGAAGTATTGGTTCCGATGAATTGTGAGACTTATTTATATTCTCGAGGATGGGTTAACAAAACTCCAGAATTTTTTATTCTCTAATGGTACAGGAAGAACTTAGATGCCCGTTTTTGTTGGGCTTCCTACTGTACAGTTGTGTGCTTTCTGCTTTGGTGTGAAGCTAACGATTTTCATATTTTAAGATGAAAAAGCAATACATTAATCAGGCAGAACATTTTGATTTTGACGAACACTCTCTTCGCGTTTTCCAAACATCTATTTGGAATAAAAACTATGCAGTGAGGTGAGGTAGTATTCCTGTCTTCATCCTGATGATCAAGATAAAAGTTTGTGTCTTTAGTACCAGGTTCTGATGACTTACTCTTCAATTAGGATTATATTTAGGGCCGAAACGGAGAAGCACCTGCCACTGTAAGTTCTGTGTGTGATTGATTTAGTTTATATTACTTTATTTTGTAAGAAACGGCATGATACCACGTTTTAATCGAGAACAATTTAATGTTAAACAAGCAATTCATTAAGAACCGCTATTTTGTGGAAAGAATGGGCGAGGGCGGATTCGAATTACCAATCTACTGGATAAGATCAACAATATTCTGCAGTTTCTGACTAAAATACGCCATAAGTGCGGCTAATAAGAAGCCGTAATTTAAATGTAATTACTTTATTCTATTAGAAGGTGATACTTGGGATGTATCTTGCGAAGGTCTCTTATACTTGCGTTGTATGTTAGAATCGTAACTGTTAAAGTTAGAAATGGTGGAGTATTGATGATGTTCCACATTTTAAGGGAAACTTGACAGCATCTTTGACACACGCTCCCCCACGTCAGGCGACACCACTGCAGTGTAAAGACCCTCATGCTTGCGCTTCTGAAGCTCACCGATCGAGCGCCACAGAGCCATGGTTGTGCTACGTCGCGACCTGAAGCTCTACTGAGTCGACTTCAGCAAGCTTTTGCGTTCAGCATGATAGCAGAGCCGGGACAGTAGCAACCGCTCCAACACTTTTCCCAAAGTCGAAAGCAGGCAGATTCCTCCCCTGCTTTTAGGATCCTGAGAATCCTTTTCCGGCTTAGCCAGAAGCTCCAGCTTTCTGAACTTCCAATCACTTGGGGAAAGACCCACGACCTAAGACTTGCGTTGGACACTGCCGGAAGCAGGTTCGGTTCTGATTCATGGAGTCGTTGTACAATCTGTTCGTTGAGTCTATCGAGACCCCGCGGCTTTCCCTTTCGGGAGCCACATGCTGGCATGGCGATTTCCTTCGTTGCAAACATCACGTCCGGACGGGTGTCTGGCGCGTGTTGTACTGCCTGTCGAGTTGCCATCTGAGTCGGTGTGTCATCCTCGATGACATTCTCCTAGTAGAAGGGGTCCATTATGACGCTTAAGTGTCTCCAACATCGGCGGTTAGTGTTCTATTTGGTTTACGAACACTACAATACGTCAACCGTTTACGTTCCTTGCCTCCCGCGAGCCTAAACACGGTCCGAGAAGGGTCAGTGTTCGCAGCTTCGCAAAACTCGCTCCAAGACTCATGCTTTGCTTGGTTTATCAACTTTTTATATTTTGCCTGGTTCTTTTTAAAGATAGGCATTTTTGTGCCCTTTTTTTTCTGGGTCAAATTCCGTTTGAAACTGGCGTCAGAGCTTGCTTATCTTTTTCCGCTTTTAACTTTCGATGTCCACCATGACACCGGGCGGAATTTGGTGCTTCTTGCTCCTGATGAGCTGGCCAGCATTGCTGGCTAATAGTAGAGCTTACGTCAGCTTTCCTAACAGCTCCTCCACAAGCGTCGATGACCTGGCGTTCTCCAGATTAGCTATGAATATCGGAGTGAGTCCCGGTATCGCCTTAACGAATCGCTCCCACTTCATTCGTTTCATGTTTAGCCGTGTGCTTGTTGGTACGCTTATGTAGTTCCAGCTGACGCTGAATTCCACGTATTTGTGGTATCCGCAAGTCTCAGTGAGCCCCACGCGCCATCCCTTAACCCGTCTTACAAGTCATTCTGAAATCATCGTAACGTCGATCCAGCTCTCCCCTCGAAGTCCGCTGAAAGCTGTCAATGAGTCAACGTCGTTGGCTATGTGCAATCGGTTTTTTTCTGCAAACTCCGATAATTTGAGCCCCTGGCATTCCAATCTTCGCCGACGACGAGATCGATGTTTTTATTTATGATCTGAAGCATTTAATTGTGTCAAGCAACGAGTCTAGTGGTTTTTGCGGAGCCCACATATACTGACTCTAAGTAGATACTGTTTCATTTGATCTTGATTTTTATGGCTACTTTGTTTGGAGTAGACTATTTCTATATGTTGTCAGGACTGTCCTGAGCGGTTTCCTTTCGTGTTGGTAAATAAATGTGGTATCTCTTCGGAAATCTCCGAACCTGATAACGTCCCGATTCCTTCAGACTCGCCCCCAGGGGGATCACCTTTTGGTTTAGTGTGGGGAATAACGTGGCGTACCCAAGCCATATAACCACCTTGCGTTTCGCACATCATAGCCTCTACAGGCCATTGTGCCATTAAATTTCAGATGACCAACTAACCAAATCCTTCAAGCACTCGACTACGGACTCCTGCAAGAATATAACTTGATAGCGCTCCTCAACCACAGCTACTTGGGGCCTATTCTGGGCGGCGTAGGTGTGACCAGTATTGAACTTTTAATATGCTAAGGTCATTGCTGGAGCCTCCCATTATCACTTCTGTTTGGCTGCCTGTAACTCTCTCAGGAAGAGGGGACATTTCGAGTCCAGGCCCAAGTCCCGACATCTATATTCGTGTCCGTCCTTTCGCTACGCGTTCGACAGATGACAACATAAGGTTCGATTGTCGCAGTCAGCCCCACTATGAGGCTCGGCGCACTTCGAACAGACCTATTCCTTTGTTCACTTGTGTTGCGTGTGACCGAAGCCTAAGCATTAACACCGAGACAAATCGGTCTACTCTGACTCGCCCAACCAGAATGATCTTTTTAATTTAACACTGCCTCTAGTTTTGAAAAAAAGGGCGAGCCCTGGAATACTCAGTGTTTCTGACCCTTCTGCCGGCCCTTAATAGGAAACAGCGCCTTAACTTCGCTGACCCTGAAGGCTTTATTTTGACTTAGTGCCTCTACGGTACTCGTGTGGACGACCCAGGTACACCGTATGCGATGAACCTGGCCATCCGCTCTCTCGGACCGGTCGGGAAAGGGGGCATCTTTTTGGTGAGTATGAGGAGTAACATGGAGTCCCCGAGATGCCCGAGCCATTTACTGTTCTGTACATACCTTGTGCTTGGCACAGCATGACCTCACAGGCCCTTGTGCCATACAATTCTAATACAACCAATCAAATCTGTTCTCTCGGTATTACAGTCTTATATCCGTCCTGTATCTTGTTAATTTTGAGATCGCGACAAATAATGGTATTTCTAACGAATCACGGAATATTTGCCATCTCTCTTACACGATTATTTTGGAAAGCTTAACTTTTTGATGTGCTACTTACGACGGCGATCCCCCAGACATTACGTGCACAAAGAATTCCTTATTTGATAATTAATTTGTAAATCGCAGTTTTTATTCAGCAGTTTCGTTTTCTTCTTCCTTGATAAAAACGAATTTAAATTATTTTTATTCGATGTGCTTATGGAAAGTGAGTCATATTAATCAAGGGGTACTTTGCTTTAAGATGTTCATGGAATTTCATCATTAAAGATATTGAGCTTTTGACTATGAGATGGATCTTTTTCCAAGACAAAACTATTGAAGTACTTTCTTTTGTGTTAATTTTGATTCTCCAATGTGTTACCGTTTCTCAAGGATTATGAGATGTTTACACACTATCGAAAGTCTCAGAGAAATTGTTTTACTCCTGGAAGAATCAACGTGACATCGGTGCACATATAGCCGGTGTACATATGCTAGTTGACATAAGAGTAGCGTTTGCATGCGTAATGAAACGTTTTGGTCCATTCAATGAACCTTGAGGTATCCTAATTGATTATCTTTTTGATGACAGTTTGTCGTCATCGCACGCTTGATATTGTACAGAAAAAAGTGAGAAGTGTATCTCTCCCAGCCTGCGGTTCAAAGCGGATGTTGGAGACCCGGTGCGCTTCATTCCGGTTTCGTGGCGACGTTCACGATTGCGAGCCTCTTTCTAGTGCATTCGAGAATATTGCCTTTCTCGTAGCTGATTCGAGAATTGTTTTCCTTTTCCTGGCGTGCGAGAAGGATGTAAAGGGCCATCTGGCTTCAGATATTTGGATTCAGATTTGTGATCTGAGAGCGGTTTGGAAGAGCGCGCATTCTTCACGTTGGTTGTGAGTCTTTCTCTACGGTTTGGGCCTCGAGCGTCGTGTGGTTGTAACCCTAGGCGTTATTAAATTAATAATTAAATTACATATGATTAAATTATATACCGTTAGCGGTGTAACTTTTTATTCTGCTGATGCATTTCATTGCTGTTTTGAGTTTTTCTACCCGCGCAGCCATTTGGTGAATAGTATTCGTTTCTTTTTTTTTAAGGTCTCGTTATTTTGTTCGCTTTGTTCGTTTTACGCTTCGCTTTGACGGGGAATAGCACATTGTTTAAATTTTTCGGTAAAACAGAGAGTTCTACCCGTCCTCAAGTAGAATGAAACAAAAAAACACTCTATTATCGAAATGGTATATCACTTCAGTGAGTTTGGTGTGTTATTTGTGTAATAATTGTGTACGCTGTGAGAGCGCAAAATCTGTGTTTGTTAAGTGTAATACATCTATTTAGTTGGTATCCTAGTTTTACATTTTGTTTAATATTTAATTAGCCATTGTTTAGCATTTATCACACTTTATTTTATTTTAATAAATCCGCTTGCGTAATTAAATTTCGCCCTCGTGTCATTTATTCTTTTTCTTGTTATTGATAATGTTATCGGAAAAATAGCCCTCATCCGTGCTGCTGTTTTCTCCAATTCCATAAAAGAACATATCCTCATGAGGAAATTTAAATTGAATATATACAAAAAGTAAGAGTTGTGGAATTGACAAATTAAAGAATAAAGCAGTGAAAGCAACATGGAATCATAAGAGGGAGAAAGGATGACGAGAAAGGCGAAAAATTGCCAAAGGGAACAACAAAATACCACAGATTAAGAAACATAGAATGAAGCCCCTGGGGGGAGGGAAAGGAATAATTGGCGAGAAACAAAAACTACGCCAAATTCGCTACCCCAGAATCACAAGTTGAGTGGGGGAAAAGGGGGGGGATCCCAGAGGGTAACTATCACAGAAAATAAGAAAGAGAAGAAGGAGAGGAATATTTGAAAATCGGAATAATAAGACTCCAGCTAGATCTTGGAAAAAGAAACCAAAGAGAATTAAAAAAGAAAAAAAAAATCTTGGCATTGTAAGACCGAAGCAGCACTACCCGTACTCACAGAAAGTGAGGGTCCCAAAAGGGGAGAAAAAGGAGAGGTAATTAGGACATGATCCGTGATGACGGGTAACATAACTATGAGAATCGTCCAGTGGAATTTGACGTAGGCAGCAATAGCATGAAAATGTTGTCGAGAGGCGGGGGGGGGGGGTAACTATTAACAATCGTAGACAAATCACGGGATGACCAGGGGGGATTGAGCGTCATTTGTTATCTGTGTTTTATTTTTGTTTTTGCTTTTGCCATACTCGTTAATTGAATTGTCAAAATTTCCGTTACGACTAAAACTCGTAACAATGTGTTCTATTTTCCAACCATGTGGTAATAAGATGCGTAAAACTATGAGGAAAATTAATTGTAATCAGTTGCTGAATGAGACATTTCTGTGTTAGACCTTGTCAAAAACCTTCTCAGTGTCAGTAAGTGTACCAAGGACGTGTTTCTTCTGATTTGTATGCTTTGTGGCCCGCAGGAAGGAACCGATGAACGGTTGTATTTTTCTTTCGCAATCGAAACTGAGTATTATTTCGTAAGTTACTATCGGTGTCATGTAGTTTGTTCATACAGATTTCGAATAATTTTCCAAGTGACATCAAAAGACCTATATCGATTGGTTGTTTCTAGAGGGTGTAATGGATCTTCCTTTTGAAATAAGAACAATTGCACCCTTCTATGTATATAGAAAATGGGGTAATACTGTAGCAAATTCAGAATTTTTTATTAATGTTTCTACTTACTTCAAATTCACATAGAAACGTTCCTCATAGTGTAAATGTGCGGAAAAAGTTTCCGGTCGAAGAAAAAAACACGATTAAAATTACGAAAATAACACTATTTTTT
>JJRW01S0007495.1:78241-90897 GCA_001188405.1 Loxosceles reclusa | reverse complement strand
GAAGTGCATCACCCTGCATTTCTCAACATTAAAAACCATAGCCCACTTTTCCGCCCATTCCGCTAGCTTATCTATATCGCTTTGGAGTTCCCGGGCTTCAGCTTCATTATTTACAATTCGTATCACTTTAACTTATCTGCCACAAGTGTGCGCCGAAGGCTACACATGAATGGATTGCACGCCCGGTACCAAGAGTTTAGGTTCCTCTATCCGTCCAATCTAGAGATGCACGATTAAAGTGGTGTCGGCAACATGTCAATTGGACTGTGTGTGATTGGGGCAATGTTATGTTCACGCATGAGTCGAGACTTGCAACCAGACGACAAGCGTGTAAGGGTCTCACGCAATCAGCCCCAGAATATCACCGAACACCACGCATTCCGATGTGGAACCTTCACGGTGTGGGCAGGGATTTCGTTAGGAAATCGTACCGACCTGCACGTGTATAGACGGGGTTCTGTGACGACTGTCCGGTATCGAAATGAAGCCCAAACTCCACTGTGAGATTGTACGCTGCAGTATTTGGTCCTGCTTTCATTTTAATGCATGATAATGCGCGTGTCCATAGAACTGACATCGTCGACGACTACTTGGAGAGTGAGAAGATTGCGGGTATGGAGTGGCCGGCGTACTCACCCGACCTTTATCCTATTGAAAATCTTTGGGATGCCCTCGGACGTGCTGTGTGTACACGTTTCCCAGTCTCAGCCACACTCACAGAGTTGCAAACTGCTCTGAAGGAGGAATGGATAGTATTTGACTCTGCGGTGGTTGATCACCTAATGGAAAGCTTGGTCACACGGTTTATATGCGGATCAGGGGGTGGTCACATACCCTATTAATGTCGGTTTTGTTTGTTTGTTCTGGCTTTAAACACCATTTCGTTAATGGCTCCAATATGACGTCATCTTATAACTTATGAAAAATCAGTATTGTTTTCATCTTTGTATGTAATTCTATTTTTTTTAATGCATAAACATATTTGCACTGTCTTGCTGCATTTCGTGTCAATCAAAGCTGTACTTGTCGATTTTTTTTGCATTTTACCCCTGCGTGCTTAACTTTTGGCAGTGAGTGTATATATAAATTACATTGGTTATGTAACTTATATGGATAAATTTTATTTTATATCAACCAGTTTAGGAGTTTTGGGAGGCACTACATTTTACTGACGTAATGCCTAAGCTACGGTGTTCCGCTTGTTAATTAGACCCTATAGACAAGAGTACTCACACTTCCTTGATAGATCCACCGTTTTCCGTAGCGCATTATTATCTAAATAAAAATAAATGCAGGCACCGTGTCTGTTGGGTTGTTGTTTAACGTTGTTGTTGGGTTGTTGTGAAACGTAGTTCAGTCTAGCTCTAAGAATTGGTCACTGTTGGTATCAACAAACTCAGTGTTATTTTGTAAAGCCTATAAAGAAGCTCTTTACCGAACAACATAGGTTATGAGTTATACACTGTGTAAAGAAAATTTTTACTTTATTTCGACGCCGGGAATAGAACCCGGAACGTTCACCTCCAGAGGAGCCGCTTTTACCGATTAAGCTACGCCGACGTTGTCTGAGAAGCTTATCTTCTTCTTCTTGAAGTAGACTTCTTAGACTTCTTGAAGTCTTTTGTGGGTGGGCATTACACCCTCCCCCACTTGAAAGAGAGGTCAGGGTACGACCTGACCTCCAATGGTGGACCTAACGGTTGGGTCCTTGGCCACTAGTGTGAATCCTTGTTCGGGCACCATTTGTAAAGAACAACTTTACTTCATGTCGGCGTAGCTTAACCGGTAAAAGCGGCTCTTCTGGAGGTGAATGTTCCGGATTTGATTCCCGGCGTCGACGTGAAGTAAAGTTGTTCTTTACAACTGCTGGCTATTAAATGTGCTATGGCATGAAGGCGGCACGTAACAAACGCGAAATTTGCATCAAAGGTACAACATGCTATTGCGGATATGCAAATGATGAGCATTTCAGAGCATTCTCGCATAGCATGTAGGAGTAACGCCACCCACAATCTGTATAAAAGGGAAGGGTTTTTCACATAAGAAAATCGCATTCGCATGTTGGTTGCTTATGTAAAGGTCTTGTTACGTACGAAGGAGGAACGCCTACCAGCACATGTCGGAATCTGATCGCGGCCTTCTGGGACTGTTGTTTACCGTTCCGCGATATTGTTGCTCGGGTTAGTTCAGATCCCTTGACTGCCACGAGAATACGGAATTGCATACATCCGGTCACCACTTCTTCGAACAGCCGGTAATGTGGATAGCCACCGTTACATTTTTGATGTATCAAGGCCTGTGTCTCTTCCACATCTTCGAGGCCTTCGTCGCGCTACCTTTCAACAGGGCAATGTACGACCGCCTGTTGCTCGTGCTGTCCTGACATTCCTCGACAATAGGGCGTTCGACTGTTGCCGTGACCAGCACATTTATCAGCTGTCATCAAGTGGGAACGTCTGTTCAATGGTTGCCGAGAAACTGGCAAACCACCACTCGCCAACTAGTACGGCTAATGCACTCTGACATGAAGTTGAAGACGCATGGAATGCTGTACCCGTACCTATCATCCAAAAGTTTGTTCGACTGGATGCCCTGCGAGATTAGGGCTGTTATTGTTACCAGAGGTGGCTGCTCTGGGTAGAAACATTTGCATGCTCTGTGCACATTAAAATTACCTGTAAATGTAATCATGTCTTCCTCCCATCATACTGTATGTGTAAAACAAATATGATTCTGCTGCTTTCCTTCCTGGTATATCATTTTTAATGGCCATTGGTATATTTTGGTTATAGGATATTGTTAATGAAAATAAAAATATGTGCTTACTCCCTCCTTTTTTGTGGAAGCAACTTTTTTCTACTGCATACACTTTGTCATTTACTTATGGATCAGTTAACGGGTTTTTTTCCACTTCTCCTGACATTCGTTTCATTAACTCAAGCATTTTTTTGTAATTTCTTTTATTACACCAGAGTTAATGGCAATATAAAATATCCCCGTGTTCTATATGTGACGTTAGAATCATCATCATAGTAAAAATGTCATCCGCTTTGTCAGTGAATCGTGAAGTTTGGTGCAGCAATAAGTTCGGCTATAAAGACAATATTCATCAGATATCACCATTTGTGCGTCGGCAGAATTAATGAAGTGCGACTCAAATTTCAGTTTTGTTTGAATTGGACATCCAGTTTGTTTTAGATACTAAAACTTAGCTTAATTTAAGAGAAACGATATTCGTTTTTGTGGAAAGTATTGATTGACAGTGTTGCGTTCAAGGGGTTGACAAAATTACGGAAACACTGGGAAAAAAGAACGTGTAAAAATGGCAGAAGTTATGTACTGAGAAAAATGAAGACAGAGCCATATTTGCGTTAGTTTTGCGTGTGTAACGAGACAGGGGAAATCAGTAACAGGCATCAGTTGTTTTATAGACATTGTTCGGTGCAATTGTATGTGAATTATATCGGAGCTTACAGAGCTTGAAAGAAGGGAAATTGTTAGTGCCTGCATAGTAGGGACATTTGTGTTCCAAGTCGCATATGTCTTGGTGTATCGCGAGGGGAGGGGGTAATGTTTCGAATATTATGATGGCATAATGTACTGCAGGAAGAACATTATCCGAAAAACACCGGCGTGGATGAAATCGTAAGCTGAGTGATTGGGACAGAGTGACAGTGCGGTGAAAAAAAATTGTGATTAAAAATAATGGAAATAACAGCGTCTAAAATTACTGCTGAGGTGAATAACAGTGTCTTCAATCCTGTGTGTGTAAGAACAATGAGGTTGAAACCCCACAAGTAAGAAATTTCTGGGCGAGTTGCAATCCCCAGACTACGACTAGACAATAGGGATGTCGTAAGGGGGAGTAGAATGGTGCCACAGTTATAAATCATGGACTGCCAATAAGTGGAAGACTGTCTGACGAATCAACCTTCGCATTGTTCTCAACCTCCGGTCGAAATTGCGTATGGAGAAAGGCATCCCAAGCTTTTTATCAGGACTGTCTTATGTCAATAGTCAAGCCTTGCGAAGGTGCAATCATGGTTTGGACAGGCGTGTCACGTCATGGTATTCTGCCATTATCACCGTGCAAGGACATATCATTGAAACGGACTATGTAAATATTTTAAGCTACCAAGTCCATCGTATGGTGCATGTATTAATTCATATATCAAGATTATAAGGCCCCAATTCATACAGTTAGTGTTGTTCAATCGTGGTTTGCTGAGCACAGAGATGTGGCTTCTCGTTTACCTTACTCGAACCATTCGCCAGGTTTTAATATTATCAAGTTCTTGTGGTCAATTTTAGAGAACAATGTTCCTGCCCGATATACTGGCACGTGGAGAGTTTTTGAAAGAAAAATGATACAAAATCCTTTATCTATCATCAGAGAAATATTTATCTATTCCAAGAAGAATTCAGCAGCCATGAATGCTGCCTGAATACGAAGGTGGTCCCACGTATCAATAATGGAATGCATTCTTTTTCTAGGTCTTAGGTGTAACCGTATTTTTGTCTACCTCGTGTAATTACTCTAAGTATGAATGAAAAATTTCTCTACGAATCAATTAGCGAATATTTGTCACTTTTTCAAAGAAACTTACAAAGAAACAAACAAACTTTATTTTCTTAGAACTCTAGTACACTTTTAGCATGGTAGAACTAACATAACAAATTTATCAAATTAGATTTCAAGAGGCGGACAACATGAGAAGGAACCTAGCATGAATCTTGAAAATCCGCGTCGACCAATACTACAAATCATGCGGAAGACTATATTAATGCACAATAATCTGCTTATTATTTCACTGTGAATGCAGTAAATCAATGCACAGAAATATATTTCAAATATATGGGTTGTATTTTACACAGTACAACTTATATACAATATAGTCACACTATTTTATGTATCTTATAAAGAAAATCTTTACTTTCTGTCGACGCCGGGCATCGAACCCCGAACGTTCACCTCCAGAGGAGCCGCTTTTACCGGTTAAGCTACGCCGACGCTTCCTATGAGACTTATTTTTGATGTCTTTTGTGAGTGGGCATTACACCCTCCCCCACTTGAAAGAGAGGTCAGGGTACGACCTGACCTCGATTGGTGGACCTGACGGTTGGGTCCTTGGCCACTGGTGTGTGTCGCTAAGTTCGGGCGCCATTTATAAAGAAAATGTTTACTTTCTGTCGACGCCGGGAATAGAACCCGGAACGTTCACCTCCATAGGAGCCGCTTTTACCGGTTAAGCTACGCCGACGCTGTAAATCTAGGCTTATTTGGAAGTCTTTTGTGGGTGGACATTACAATCTAACATATATGCAGTTCGGTAAAACAATGGAAAAAATAAGAAAAGAACATAAACGAAGTTCAGTTATATATTTCTGCCGTGGCGCGAAGATTTATTTACTTTTAAGTGAAATTTTAATGAAATTTTTCGTCCCATTTTTCACCGCGAGAATTTCATTTTTTATTTGTACAACTATCTGGAATTTTCTGTACAAGGAACGTGATCTTAGATGAGAAAATTTTATTAAAGAAAGCGAACAGTACAAAACTGGACTGCGTCCATTTGGTTTGTAGAGCCACTTCAGTAGCTTTAATCTTTCCTCCCTACCTTCAGTGGATGAAGGAAGAAGTCGTGACAACGCCTTTCAGGGTTTACGCTCACAAACTTAGTTTTATAGTGGCACTTTCAGAAATCCGGGCTTTTACCCTGACACGAAACATTTACTTCAACTTGTGCCCCGTTAAAGCTTCAGCCGGTCCTTTTCTCATTTCATCCGTCGACGTCGTGGTAGCCTTAGTCATCATCATCATCATCATCATCATCTCGCGTTAGACTACAGCGCAGCAAATCGAAAGCGGTCCGCAAGCGCAGTCGTTTAACTGCTATTTTCTCCTACACCGTGGAAGGCGCCTCCCGAAAACTGAACGAGGCTCTTTATTCTTCCAAAACTCCAAAAGTGGCGCCCGGGAAGCTACTAATTTTCAAGTCGAAGCTTCTATGAGGATGTCGAGAGTAAATTTTGCTTTAAAAGGATGGAAGGGGGGAACGAAGACAGAAAATTGTTAAATTTTTATGCTCAGTCTTCCCATGCTGCATTATTTAGATACTTATAAATTCTTGGGTTTTGTGCTGTATGGTTGAAAAGGCCATAGGGTTTGAGACAGCGCATGGCAAAAATAAAGTAAAATAATTTTAATGCAGCGGGTAGAATGCTTTAGTGGACTAACTATTATAGATATGTAGCCAGTTTGGACCAATTTGAGGACCCAAAATACACTCATTTAAAAAAATAAAATCATACATCATGTAGAATGTTTTACTGCAAAATTCGACTTGCAGGTATGTTTGACGCAGTTATACAAGTGATTAAAGTTGTGATGTGATTCGATGTACAGGCCGACCGCCAGAGGGCGGAAAAGGACTTCCTACGTTGCTCAATAAAAAGGTTCTTAGATGCTACGTGTCTGAAATTTTCCTGTCGTCGAGGGTTCTGTGATCACTGAATATTCTTCTATGACTCAGGCAAAGGCAATTCGCGCAGGTAAGAAAGTTTGAAAAGGGCTGCGCTGGTGGATTATCAGAACCTGGTTGGTCCCATTGACGAACTGGCCGGCACGTAGACCGCTCTGACCAGGTTGCATGGAGGTGTTTGAATCAGTGAGGGAGAAAATATACTCAGGGTGCTCTCGGCAGAGGCTCAGCTCAAGATGGCTCAGGATACTCTCGGAAGACCACAGTCTTGAGAAGACAGTCTGATCCTGTGACAAGCACGGACACGTCCCACTGTTTCCTAGTCCTCCATCCATGCGAAATGTACCATCGTTCGAGGTCCCCGTGTCTGCCAGTATCCTTTCCAGGCGCCTCATGGGAAGACATTTAGTCTCACGGTGCCTAACACGTATGCATGTTGATAACCACCCATCGTCGCGTCTGTTTTCAGGGGTGTATTGCACGGCGACACTGGACTACTACGGAATGGAACATAGTGACGTTCAGCTACAAATCCCGGTTCGGTTTGGGCAGTGTCGACGGACATGTTTGTGTTTGCAGCGCCTGAATCCTGCTTTTTCTTTCGAACGTCGAACGTCCTTTACAGTCGGCTTTATGGTTTTAGCTTATATTCTTCTATTCATTACGCCCGCGAAGGGCACTACGGATTAAGCTTAACTTCTGGGGAGCCATCGCATACAACAGCTGGTCTACTCTAATCGTGATCTGAGAGATAATTACAGCACAACGATATGTTCAGGACATCCTGCAACCACAAATATAGCCTCTGATAGCGGGGCTCCCTGAAGTCATTTTCCATTATGATAATACCTGATCGCACACGGCAATTATGTCATAAGCATGTCTTGTCCAGGTGTCTATATTTCTCTGGTCTGCCAGGTCGGCAGATTCATCGCCAATTTCAAATGTGTGTGACCTTCTTGGGTGCCAAATTCGGAATCTAACCAGTGTACGCGATTTAGTGGTCCTATTACAGCAACTGTAGTGAGACATGTCTCAGGATGCCAAATAGAGTCTGTATGCCTCGATATAACGGCCTATATTACATCTTGTATCTAAGCTAGAAGTAGCTCAAGAAGGTATTAGAGCCTCCTTTGATGTGTTCATTTTTCGGCAATAAATTATCCTTTTGCTTTGATATTGTAATCATGACTTATTTACATGAACATGGCATTTACAGATATACAGTTTCATTAGTTTCCGAAAATTTTCTCTCATGGAGAGTGCTTTATTTTGCAAATGACAGCGATGACGGAGCATGCCTTAAGGGCTAAGCTAATGGAGTACTGTATGTCTTAACGCTTAAGCACTTAACGCGATGCTGTTTCAGAGAAAGTTCTTTTGTCCTTGAGTCTTGGTGAACGACTGACCACAGTGGCTGATGAGAGAAATCTGGATTCCCTCCAAAGAACTTTAATTGCTGCTGCTAAGAATGATGAGTATCATGAAGTTTTCCACGTTTTTCTCAAAGGTTTTGATGTTGATTCCCGTGTTTGTAACTGAAACTGAAATCACATTGATGACAAAGTTCACACGGCTCATAAAACTCCTTTCTTCTAGCCCCGAGTATAAAGTTCATCACGAATGTAAAGTTTTTACATATGAAGATCATAGTTAGTGCTTTCACTTCTAACAAAAAAATTTTGTTGTGGGGAAAAACAAATTTTTATGAGGGAAAAACTTTTGAGAGGAAAAAAAATGCTGTGAGGACAAACTAATTTTGTTGTGCGATAGATTGGATCCCTATACATTATTGTGAGAAGTCGCATCGTCGTTGTTATCCGCATTAACATATTTCGCAGCTCAAATGTTTTCCTGTGATTTCCTTTTCTTTACCAATGGCAAAAAGACACTTTTCCTACCTCCGGAATAAAAATTTGACAAGCGTAACTCGATTTAGCTAGTTAGAGAGATTTCGCGCTCTCTCTACTAGATGTAGTGATTGATATAGAAGTGAAAGAACTATGGCTCGGCCATGCCGTTGAGGTGTCCCGGTTGTAAAACAATGATGTAGACCTCTGCTAGATTCATGATAATTAGGTTCTTTTTTTCGTTCTTTAATGTATGATCGCGGACTCTTTTAATTTTACTTAATCAGTTTAGTTAAAGATGTAGAAGCTAGATACATAGTTAATAAAAGATTTACATTAAAAATTTGCGGTTCATTGTACCTGTATTTATTCAGTACTGAAACCAAGATCAAGTAGTTTGTGTTGATATGTAGTGTTCTGAAAGAAGAGATGAGATGTTCGTTTTGTGAATATTAGAGGTAAGCTCAAAGTCACTTGAACGACGGACTGCGAGTGATAAGTACAAGGACCTACCTCTGAAGAATAATAAAAATACTGATACGTTAGCTTGCAGATGAAAAAAAAAAAAGGATATTTTTTTGCTTCTTTGAACGTTTGTGTATGTTTTAAAATGTATGGCATGTCGTGTTAAAACAAACGTTACTGTCTAGTAAGCAAATTATTTGAAAAGGGTAATAACATTGCTGTCATTTATTTGGATTTTCAAAAAGTTTTTGATAATATGCTCTATTCAAACTATTGTTGTGTCCACCTTTTGGGAATCACGCACTTAATCAATAAGAATGTATATCCAGGTTGACATATGTATATCCATAGTTGACAGTCTTTTAACTGACCTAAGGTTCATACAATACCAACAATACAATTCATACAATACAAATCTTTGAACCTTTATGGTCATCAGCTTTAAACAAATGCAATAAAAAAAAAAGCAACAGTGAATAATAGAATTGCTAATAATGTAATAATAAATTAAATGCAGAAATAGTTCGACGCGATCAATTTTAACCCAGTAATTAGTCTATAAATAAGCAATCGCTAAATACGACACACCATACTTTAATAAGAACACAAAACTAAATAATACTGCATACCATGAGTTAGAAGATTGTAGTACAGTTCTTAACGGTGACAAAAAATGGTAAATTCGAAGAGAATATTCATTTACCGCGCAGTCCTAATTGGACCCTGAAGAAACTTTAGCCCGGCACATAAAGGAGGGTATCCAGTCCTGGAGACGTCAAGATGAATACGGAAAAGTTCGGACCCTGCCTTGAATTCTCAGTTCATCACTAGGTTACCACAATTTGAAATACAACGTTCAGCATAAGTATTTTAGTTGGTTATACTTGTTGATCTAAGTTTTGATGGCTTAACGAATCAGCTTTCTCAGAACGATGAAGCGTACTAAACGATGTTACCACCACACGTGTTTATCGAGAACTAACTTCGCCTTGACGCATTGAACCGCATTGAACGCATTGAACCCGGGTTCGCAAGTCGTTGTACATAGCGCCCAACGTGGGGAACATAAGTGAAGAAAAACGTTACTTATGTCGACTCCGGGTTTCGAACCAACGGATCTGTCATCTCTAGAGTTACCACTTTACCTGTTAAGCTACGCCGACAGGGTAACTGATTAGCTTATATTAAACCCATTTTTGCTGGACATTACATCCTCCCCCACTTGAATGAAAGGTCAAGGTAACGATTTGACCTCGAGTGGTGGACCTAACCGTTGAGTCCTTGGCCATTAATGTGTATCGCTAAGTTCGGGCTCCAAAGAAAAACTTCACATTTGTCGACGCCGGGATTCGAACCAACGGATCTGTCATCTCCAGAGTGACAGCTTTACCGGTTAAGCTACCCCGACCCCGACAGGGTAACTGAGTAGCTTATTTTAAAATAATTTGTGGGTGGACATAACAATGTTTGCAAAAGAAGCAACCGAGCATGTAAATTTAACACTTATGTGTGTTTTATATTTTCGAACACCATAACGCAAAGATTTTATTCCATATTAATGCCCGTTATCAGATGAATTAAATTACTGCAAGAATGTTTAAACTATAAAAACATAAAAGGGCAAGTAAATCATCTCGTAAATCAATGGCAATATCCAGAAAAATGGTATCATTAAAACTGAAGCGCTACACAAACATTGAGAAAATTACCTGAGGCTTAGTTTTACTCGCAATGATCAAACGTATTAGTTCACTGATCCAATTACTTTGATGCCTAATTGCTTGTCACTTGAACGAAAGCTCTAAAATAATTATTTAATCCAAATACTTGCGAGAAAAAAAAGGATATCCTAAGCATTTGTTTTCAGAGCAGAAAGTCGTGTCAATATAGACACTTCTTTCTCTCTAGAAGATTAGCCGACACGATTTTTGTCTGCAAATATTTTATTCAAGTTTCATTATAGGAAGTCTAACTTCATAAAACAATAATGCATGAACTATATAATAGCAATAAACTTTGAACATTATCTCGAGGGCAAAGATTTAGCAAATACTTTAAACTCTAATCCAACCATGGAAATAAGGAGAGAACTGTCATTAACACATGTGAGCATTCAAAAGAAGTGGTATCAAAAATATTACTACCAAAGGCAGAACAACATCACATCAACCACGCTTCACATACAGAGTGTTACCTCGTGTACGAGCCTTTGGTGACTGCAAGTTGTAAAGAAAATCTTTACCTCATGTCGACGCCGGGAATCGAAACCGGAACGTTCACCTCCAGAGGAGCAGCTTTTACCGGTTAAGCTACGCCGACAGAGGATTTATGTGCTTATTTTGAAGTCTTTTGCGGGTGGGCACATTACACCCTCCCCCACTTGAAAGAGAGGTCAGGGTATCGACCTGACCTCGAGTGATGGACCTAACGGTTGGGTCCTTGGCCACTAATGTGAGTCGCTAAGTTCGGGCGCCATTTGTAAAGAAATCTTGCCATTTATGTCGACGCCGGGAATCGCACTCGGAACGTTCACCTCCGGAAGAGCCGCTTTAACCGGTTAAGATACGCCGACAGAAGATTTCTGCGCTTATTTTGTAGTCTTTTGTGGGTGGGCACATTACGAAGTTTGGAAGAACGTAAATGAAACGTGCACGTACACGAGAAGCTTGGGCAGAAAGATAAGGCAGTCTTACGGTTACGGTTACAGGTAACAAACACATTTAGAAAATTTAGAATCACAGTACCGATTGGTATGGATCGCAATGGGATCAGTGAAAAGCCAATGATGACGTTTGCTGCAACATAGAGAAAGAACTGCCCAAAAGCTCTATCAAAAAACACCAAAAGAGAGGAAACTTTATTTAGCAATGTTCAATACAATGACACGTTGCGTGCAGGATGTCTTGGACATCGCGAAAGCATGCAACATTAAAAAAGAAATATACAGAACTTCTCGTTTTACGTTAGACAAAGTTCGAGTAAAAATACTTGTACATGTGTGGTTTTAAATATTCCCTTGCTAAAACTCTATTGGCGGTAATTCAGGACACCGTGGTGGCTACGGAAAGGCAAAGGGCCGGGTTATAATTCTGTCAACCATGCAAGTGCTGTTGTAACAAATGTGTGTGTGTTTGACACATCTGTTAACATATGGTGGAATACCACTTTGCGTTTAAAGATGGTAGACATAGCATGCCGCTACCGTAACTTTGGAATGACGCCATTCATTAACATTGCAGCCTGCCGAGAACCTGTAAATCTTTAGGGCTCACGCTTTCAAAGAAGAAGGCCAAAGAACAAAGGCTCTTGTGATGCCGTACCACACAGTTACTATGGCGCCCAGTAAGGATACAGACTAAAAGTCATAGGGAACAGAAGATTAAGATGAGGGGACATTAAGAACACGAAACTCGCCGGCTAACTTGTGTGTGTGTGTGTGTGTGTGGAGATTCTTAAGCTGTTCCAGTTTGTTACATGATGTGAATAAGATGTTTGATGTTGTTTTAGTCTGACAAGGGTATATTGTAGGGTTCCTTCACTATATATACAGGATGATTCATAATTCACTCTGGGGTTTCTGAAGGTTATTTTGTATTTAAAAAGCTATGCCGAATACAGAAAAAAGGATTATATCTCTGTATGAAGAACACTGAAAGTTTTTTTTATTACAGAATTCGCCGGTGGATGATAGTGCATATGAGTTATTAAAAGGAAAAACTAGCGGTAGCAATTAATGACAGAAAATGGCGTTCACGAGTGCACAGAAATTGTCATATTATCATTACTGTCTTATTATATCATAATAAAATTAGAGAATTCTAACACATAGTGAGTGTGTTAGAATTCGCTAAATGTGAAT
>JJRW01S0007404.1:12332-24190 GCA_001188405.1 Loxosceles reclusa | reverse complement strand
ACACACACACATTTATAAACGTAATTTGGATACTCTCTAGATCTTATACGGACGTGAATAGCGGAAATTTAATAAACACTCATGCACATATTTAGATCAGGAATAAAGCTGGCTGCAGTTACACACAACTCAAACTAAAACCTTATTTCTATTAAATGTTTATCATAACCCTTCCCCTCATGGGAGGGTTTTCTCTTTCCTACGGTATTTATAATCAAATTCACACCTCTTAACTCCCCATCAATTTCCAATGAAAATTCCAACAACACAAACCGATTACAACCAGCGTACTGATGCAAAAGAACAACGCAACAAAACTTCACTCATCCAGGAAAAAGTTAATCCAAGGATAGCTCAGAACAACCAGCACGCAGTGCGACCAAACCACCTAAATCAGCACGGATTTCACCAGACCACGCGGAAAACACAGAAACAAGACTCGCTACACAAACGCTCCAAAATCACCTGGGTAACAATCGCCAAATGTATCACGAGTCGCGACTAAATCCTCCTGATAGTCGCCATGAAACCTCGTCTGATGAGCGTCGCTGGCAAAGAACCACTCCCTCTGCCTTCGTCTCTTTTTATAAGAAGAAAATGGAATCCTCTAGAGAAACCTCGAAGTCAAAGACAAGAGAACATTTTCGTATTCCCCACCTCCTTCTTGAGCACGCACAGAGCCGCCAACCTTGAGCACCGCTCACGATTGCTTCTCCTCCTTCCAGCGCTTCCAATTTCGCCGTCACCACATGGCGCCACTAATACAGAATTCTTTTCATATCTTCGTTTCAATAATACAAGTATTACGCAGGTGCAAAGCGCACCTCAATATTGTAACTGTTTTACGGGCTTACTGGAAACATGATCCCGTAAAGCGAGTGCTTCGTTTTTTATTAGTCCGGCGGACGGATTGTGCGAAAGACAATGAGTGAATCTTCTTGGTGTTTTTAAATGAGATTCTCGTCTTCAGTGCATCAGACTTCTTGTTTACTTTATGCTTAAGACTTGAAGTTATTCAAACGTGTTGAATCAGCAGATGATGGTTTTGACCTACAATTTGGTATTGACTCACTGTATCAATGGCGCTGCTGAAATGAGTTCTCACTTTATGTCCCCAAATGCGCTGTCACGACTCTTACAAGAAAGCACTTGTGTCTCCCTTAGTTTCAAATTACTTCATTGCTGGCCTAAAGATTAATAGGGCATCTGAAATCTGTGATATGGGAATTCTGTTTGTCTCGTTTCTCTCTTTCAGGCAACATATCTCGAATGTGATTAATGCGGCCAAAATGATTTTTGGTTTTGCTCTTTAAAATAGCTGTTACTGCCCAAACGTATCTGAATTTATTTTGTCTATATTGGGTTGAATCAGAAGATGGTTCTTTGGTTTAGCATACTGTGTATTTGCGTAAATATTTTAATGATGTTGAAAGAATTCAAAACGAGTTTTTTCGATTCTTATTTTTCTAAACGATTCAGGATTCTTGGTCATGAAATAAGTGTCGCTACACTGCGTGACTATTTCAGTGTACCAAAACTACGCAAAAGCTGTGGACTTTGCTATTTGATTTACCGTTATAAATTGATAATGTTTATTTGATTAGGGTTTTCTGGCACAAAACTTTTGAGAGGTCATATTGTTAAACACTGATAAACAGATTGTGCATACATTGATAAATGGATTAATTAACTGTCCCAGCTTCTTGATTGCAATTAGCAGTTTCAAGGCTGAACTCTAGTTGTGCAAGTAGTCTGTCTGTGCTTGTCGTTCTAACGAGATTAATCCCTCTCCCACGTATCGTTCTTGACTACTGTATGATTCATTACATTCACACACACACACACCACCATATTTTTTTTTCTCTTTTTGTTTGCGTCCATTGAACAATGTATACTTAATATTAGCAGTTAATGTAGCCTTTCTTTTTATCATCTCTATAACTGGATTTTGTTATTGATCTGTTGAGATAAAAAAGACAGAAAACTGGTTCTACAGCTCATTAAAAGATGAAGGGAGGGAGGGGGGTCTCTTCCTCATTAAACTTTGTCATTCCAAAGATATATGCTTTCGATTAATTTTCCCTCTTCTTTAAAACGACAGGGGGAAAATACTTTTGTCTTAATTGGACTTTCCTCTTCCCACTCAATTCTCGATTTTAAATCTACTTTTTAACCTCATTCTCAAATCTTACACACGATAAACACGACCATGTATTATCTCGAAATGTAGTGCATTTCAGAGTGCTTTCTTCCAAGTAAACGTGTCTTGAACATAATTTAAGGTTGTTTAGAAATCCAGAACTATGGAACAATTTGAGAGAAGCATTCAACAGAATGGTTTTCCATTCCATTAAACGCTTTATAGAAATTTCGCTTTCGCTCTAGATTACGAAATTTAACGTTTCTTGGTTGGCCAAATAATTACGTCGGACAAGAAACGGATTTACGGTTTTGTGCCAGTAACGTACGAAAAAGACAAAAATAAAACACGAGTATTATCACTTCCTCCATTTATAGTGAAGATGGGTACAACTGTTAGTAGCAATCAGTAGAGATTTACACTGAAATGCCAGAAAATTTGAGACAGAAGAATCCATGCAGACAATTTAAGAGCATTAACCTTCGCGTAAATGGTTTCGTCCGTAAGCAGCAAATATAAAACGTCAGGTATCTGTGGAAGCTTAAATAGCTGATATCGTTGCGAGGATGTCGGGAAAGCATCAAGAACAAAAGGCGAAAGTCATTTAGAAACGCTGGAATTGTGTCCAGGAAGAATTTGATATAGCTCAATGAGCCAAGCAGATAGAAAAGACATCAAGAAGGTCAACACTTGGGTAAAGTTTCTAAAATGAAAGAAAGATCGTGGATATAAAACCTAATTTCATCGTTGAGGAAGTTATCGACCAAATCGAAGAGAAAAACCAATTATCTGAATCCAGTGACAGTGAAAACTGGAAGTAACCACCTTAAGAAGTGCGTTCTTCTTTACCGCATCTGGTAATATCGTCTACTGCTGACTGGCAAGCCACCACTCGCCATCAAGTACGATTGATGAACTCTACCATAGAGTTGAATCCTCATAGAATGTTGTACCGTACTTGCTATCCAAATTCTGTTTGAATCGATGCCCAACTGGATTACAGCTGTTATTGCTTTCAGAGCCAACTGCTCTGGGAACTGATTTCTGCATGCTCTGTACCTCAAAATTACCTGCAAGTTTACAAAATTACCTGCAAGAACAATGTGTTATACTCATTCATGTGATGTGTTCACTATGATGGGTTTGACCTCCCCAACAAGACAGTGATCCACCACACGTGTGCACAACAACAAAAGGTAAAAGTTACAGTACTAAGAAGGATTTTCAATCTTTGTGCGAAATTCAGTTAAAGACAGTTACAAACAACTTTCTATCACAAGTAATAAAGGTATATTCAACACCTGTTCACTATAGTTTCGGTGGTTTATCTGAGATTCACCATTTTCAAAAGGACGACAGACTGAACGATGTTAACACGGCTACACTAAGCAAGTTTAGTCGTGTTAACATCGTTCAGACTGACGTCGTTTTGAAAAAGTGGATCTAACTAAGATAATCCATCGAAAACCATGGTCACACACACACACAAAAAAAAGGTGTTGAATATGCCTTTATTACTTGTTATAGAACGCTGTTTGAAACTGTGCTTAATCAAAAGTTAAAGTTTCAAGAACACTTCTCTGAGTTTGCGATCCAAAATTGCCATGAGTATTACCATGATCAAAACTTCAACTTTAAGCACAAACTAAGATATTAACTCCTCCCTCTCCGTCTGATTTAGACTTTTCTCGAGGCTTTCCATATTAAACTATTTTCAGAGTCTTTAATAAATGATGATACTTTAAAACCATTTTCTTAGAGCACGTGGCAGCAGCTTGTCAACATGGAGAAAAACTACTACAGCCTTGCCATAAGACAGTCTGCATTCGTGACCAAGTCCAACCTGAGCACGACGAAACAGCTGTAGACAATGTAGTATAATGAATACTTCTGCAAAAAACATCGTCGAGACTCTAGTTTCCCCATGTAATACGCCCAACGCGATTATTTCACAATCTAAATTAGCACGCGTTTCAGTTTTTCCAGTGGTTTTCCGAATATCTTAGCAAACCACTATATTTGAATGTTCAAGTTTCATTGGGGCAAAAAGTAATTTTTCTTAATATCTGTGAGTTATGCCAGTTTCTTTCCATTTTCATAAACGACGCTATTCCTCAATCTTCTATTAATTCTACACATATTTTCATAAAAGACCAACCTACGAAGAGTTAGTGCAGTAATCATATGACACCCAAGGAAGACCAAAAAGCAAAATTTTTAAAAGATGTCCAAATAGTGGTGCTGTTACACTTACAGGCATTCTTATTTTACCTTAGTGCCTATCTGCACGTCAACTGCCTGCACCCCTCGTCTTTTAGGTTCGGCTGATGTCGGCACGTTTGAGGTTGAACAACACATCCTCCTGACCGAGTTTGGGTAGTCTTCAAGGGGGACGGGGAAAGTGAAAACACTTCAAAGCCAGATAGGATTGGGCTACAAAAACCTAAATATAGAAAATAGACAGTCTTTGAGCTTAAAGAAGCCGCCTGTATTAAACTGCTAGGCAGATGACTGCTAGTAACCCCCCCCCCTTTCTTTTTTTCAGCACATGAGGTGAGTTTCTTCTAAGTACGGGGGTGGGGAAGAACTAGGACACATGCATACACCCGTAAACACGCACGCATGAAAAAAAAAAGATGATGAAGAAATAAGAAGGGGGGAAAAGAGTAAAAATATGAGGTGGGATTCTGTTTGTGTTAAGTCTCGTTGAATCACTGAAGTTCTATGTGAAGGTTATAATTTGCTACAATAGCCATAGTTATTATTATAAATATCACTCATTCTTCCACTCATTTGAGAGTAACTGTAAGAAGGGCTGCTAAACAAACATCTTTAGCTAGATGATCTGCCAGTTCATTGTCTGGTATGTTCGAATAGCCAGGTATCCAACACTGTGCGATGCAGTTTTATTGATACGTGCCAAAGTGATGTTTTGCAGCCGTGTGCTAGGATGACTTTGAAAAAGTTGCAGAGCACGCTTGAAATTCGTAAATGTAGGCCCTGGTTGAATGAAATTGACTGCCTGAAATATAGTGAATATTTCTTTCTGCTTGTGTACGTAGGAATTGCAAGAGTTCAAGTGAAATTTAGTAGAATAATTGTTTTAAGAACTTGCGGAAGCTGCTTCCCCATTATTTCTTAATTGGGTATTTTGTTTTCATCAATTGTGGAAGTGAAAAGTTACCGACATTCTCCGTGGCAGATGCATTGAGACGCCGAAATTTATTACATGTGTATAAATGTGATAAAAAAAACAAACTTCAGGAATAGCCATGTGTAAACAGTGGAAAAACAGCCTGTCCAAAAAAGTAATCGGAAATTTGGTGAATGGCGGTATACGATAAATTGCAGTTTTGAAGAGTTTAGAAAAAAGCAAAAATTGACAAGTTCGTCGCTGATTAACGAAGACGTTCATGAATGGTGTGGGACGGTAAAATAATATTCATCTTGGCAAGAAGTAAGTCAATTCAAGTCAGTACAGTAGAATTTCAGAATTGGCATGCTTTCATCACCACCCTAGACGTACAGAATGCGAATTTTGATAGTTTTAGTTGAAGACTAAGAGTCGAGGATTGGATGCGTTCACGTCTTAGTTTTACAGTGGTGGGAATCTTGGGGAAGATAGAACTTGGATCAAATGTTTTAAAATAATAAGTCCCTTGAACAAATGGAGGAGTCGATGAATAAATGCACCCTGGATTTTCTGGAAAGGGCATGACAGCATGTTCAAGCGTCGTTTGTCTTGACTGAATATTCTAAATTTATAGCAAGTTTTTGTGAATATTTAGAATGAAAACATTCATCAGGATAACGGTGATTTGAAAGGCTAAAATAATATTATTAGACAGTGTAAGGGTAGTTATAGGTAATACAAGTAGTTTTGTTGTATTTACTTCGGTGTAATTATATAAGTGGACCTTATTAACAGCGGATTTCGAGAAAACGTTCCTCGACTTACAAGCGAGGGCATCAATCACTAAGCTTTGTTGACTACGCCAAAAACGTTGGATATCTATATAAGCAGGGGGAAGAGAGAGAGAGAGAGAAATACTCTCACATTCCTCCCTCAAAATGTAAAGATGTCAGGGAACGGACCTAATACGAATACTAATACAAAATTTAAAGTCAGTAGCAGGCTCCCACAACGGCCGACCGCATCAAAAAACCAGGAAACATTTGAACATTGGACTGTAATAAAACAGGACTGTAATAAGCAGGACTGTAATAAAGGACATGATCTTGAACATTGGATTGTAATAAAGGCTGATAGCCACTGGCACTTATCCACTCACAAGCAACGACCTAGTCAAAGAAGTTCAAAGTACCGAACGCCTGTGGCTGGACGGGTTTCTTTGATAGCTGACTAGGAGACGCGGAGTTATGGGAGTCGCTTGGCCAGTGGGAACCCGCAGTAACATCGAGGGATTTGTCCCTGGTTCGGTCATCATTTGCAAAAGTCGATCATGTCAGTAGAGGGATTCAAACCTATGTCCGTAAAATTTCAACCACTAAATTATGCTGACGATTCCGCACTCCATGGAATATTCGTATAAGCTGCTGGCTACTAGTCTTTCACGTTTATAACTTATATACTTAAGGATTATTTATTAAGTAATTTTTTCCGTTTCGGTTACAAAATAGTTGGCATTTTTCCTTCCTAAATACAGATGTCCAACTGGTTATATTATAGACTTGTTGTTTTAAATAATTGTAATTTCGTCTAATATCATCTCACCTTCTCGAGTTTCCTTTGATAATTATTCCGACTTTTCGCGTGGTGATATTTATACTACTTTGTCACCACAGATTTCGAGGTCTTTCAAGCGCTACATTATTTGGTCTACGTAGTTTGTGAAGCAGCGATCTACACCCGTGGTGACTCAAGAAATATTCTCTTCACCAAAGCGATACTCTTAGGTAAAATTACAGAACCTGTTAGCAATATCGTAAGCCGTCGTCATTGTATCCCATGACTTCGTAAGTAACGTAGACATCAAAACCAGGTATCTGATCTTTTTGCCTTGTGGCCGCATTAGCGACGATTACAATAATGAAGAATGGAATCTTAAATTAGCGGCCGATAATTGAAAATTACTGAGGACCACTGAAAAACCATTGAGCGAGACGGATAATCAAGAGAAACTTACTGAAATTTCCGGAGTTAGCTGCTTATTCCTTAGAACGAACTACTTCTTCCTTCCACTAAGGTCTTGGTTGATAGTTTTACTTGCAAGTGATAGGCTATCAAACCTAGAGATTCGTTTTACATTAGCGAAGTAAACTTAGACTAGAAAACTCGAAAGCTAGCCAAATATTACTGATGCGTTCATCATCGAGGAGCTAATAAACTGAGCGCGTGAAGCAAAAGCAGATGTGCCATTTCTCAAACATGACACGTGTACAACTTCGCTTTCGCTTACTTATTTACTTACATAATGTTGCATAAACATTTCTGTTGTTTGAAATCATCACTTTTACTCAGCTGTTTCTATTGACGTTCTGAATACCATTGGACAGTAAATGTCCTTTGCAAGAGTCTGTTTGAGCTTGAAATGACCGTCTTGTGAGTACAGGTTTTAGCACGGCTTTCAGACTGATATCGAGTTTTAGATTGATGTCTTCATTTAAACTCGAAGCGAGTTTGAGGCTACTGAGGATTTTCCCATTTTTGTAATAGTGTTTTCGGTTTTAGTAAAATTGTTAGCGACTAAAAATTATTTTCTTTTCACAACAAATAATTTGTAGTGTTTGTCCAGTCGTTTCGCCAATTTTTTTGTTGTGAAATATATAGATACAAGGCGTCCCGTAAAGACTGCATAAATGTTGCACAGGTATAAGTCTCCTCCGTAATGCATAAAAAGTGTCGAAAAGAACCATACCTCTACAGTCCCTAGTTTTCACGGAAAATGCAAAAAAAAAAAATGTATAATGTCATATTCAGTGCATAAAACATAGCTTTATTGGAAATATGAAACATCAGTACATGCACAGCAGACAATAATATTTACAGGAACAGAAATAGGTGCTCAAAAATGACGTAACGAATATATAGAATGGCTACTTGAACACGATCTAACAGTTTGTTGTTCTATGCCATAGCCACAATTCTTACTAGTGTATTTGAACTAAACTTTGCTAGCAATGCCCATTACCACTTAGTTCCCTTTCGAAGGTCTTTATTATTTTTGTTACTAAACTTAATATAAGAAAAGTAACAAAGTATATTAGAAAAAGGGAACAATAAAGATGTGTGTACTAATTCCTTTCTGGAAGGGGATCCGCCATATAACTAACAGATTGGTTAATTCCAATTTAATGGCACAAGAAGCTGCTAAGTAAAAATAATTACGAAACAGTAAATGGTTCGACACCTTTAGGATCTATCATACAAATGAGCATGCCGTAAGCTTTCACGAAAATCATAATTTACATATTAGTCACAAGTGCATCTTTATTTCATAAATGCAAAATGGGTCATTAGTTCAACACGATCTCCTTCATAATCTGAAAGAGGAATCAATTCGGAATAATTCTATGGCTGGAACAAGTGTTTCTGCCACTTTCAAAAACGCATCACTTGTTTTAGAATGTTGTGGATTGCTAGAAATTTATCAATGTCCTTCACGAAAAGATAAAGGAAATAATGTGGAACGTCCGCACAAATTTTAATAAAATATCGTTTTTAAAGAAAGAAAAGGGGTGAAATTCGACGAGTTGGAGATTCCATACCTACAGCAGAAAATATTCAATCTGTAAGGAACTTGAGGGTATTGCAGAGAACACTCATGAAGCTTGGCATAAATATAACACAGAGAAACATATTTGAATTTTCGCATTGAATCGCTTTAATCAGCGCTTTTGAGAGGTGGATTGCCAAGATCGCTGTTAGAAATCCTTATGAGTAAAAGTTATAAGGATCTTTCTTTTCCCAAATTTTTAAAACTGGATATTGTGAGGTCAAACATAGATAATAATAATAATAATAACAGACATAGATAATAAGCCGCCACTGCAGCCGTCGCCGTAGCTCAATTTGTTAGAGCACTTTTTCCTGACATTCTTTCCCCCGGGTTCAAATCGCGGTGTTGACAGCCTGCAAAGCACGAACTAACTCGTAGATTATTCGCCGTGCCCGTCTAACAAGAGACCTCTGAGGACAGTCCACAAGGGGAACCAGATTATGTTAGTGTTCTGCCCGGGGCAGAATCCTTCCTGACTGTTTGCCACTGCCAGCGAAACCACGTCCTCGACAACAGGCGACACAAAACCACCGGAGGAAGGGTCCCTCGTTCAACCCATCATAGACTCTTTGATCCTAGGTTTTAAGACACTACCTTGCTCAAGCTTCGGAGTCTGGTTCATCATTCTCTGCGAAGAGTGGTAGTGACCTTCATCAGTTTCTGCTGAAGCCTATCAGGCGCTTTCTAGGGTTCAACGGTAACGGCCTATCATCACCGGAGAACGAATCCATTTCGACTCCTTTCACGTCTGGTTGCGGAGCTTCCCGTCGTGGGAGATTTGAATCTACAAATTTTGCCAGTTCTGCTAGCTCGTCTCTCGCAGACGGAGTTTTTATTCCGATTGGCAGGTTCGATCGAGAGCGGAGACTTCGTGTAACCGCTGCGGTATGCGGTCATTCTAGCACATAGTGTCGAGCGTACCAATTAACGTTGCCACAACTCCACGCCGGTGACGAGAGATGTTCCGTCCTATACAAAGAAGCTAAACCTCTCACGTTCGATAAAGATTTATGTCAAGTACTAACACAGGTCCTTGTACGGCATCACTCTCACTTTAAGGATGATTTCATAGATAAATCGGCCGGACGTTGAGATATCCCTACGCCTCTGCCATTCCTTCATCGTTCTCAAAAAGAGCCGTTTCTTGTACAATGCATTACTCGAAGGAGCGTTCCAAGTTATAGAGCTCAAGCGGGAGCCAGCCTTCTCCAGTATGTCGGTTAAATCGTTGCTCGGGGTTCCACAGTGACCGAGAATCCACAGCAGTTCGACAGGACGTCTACTTAACTTCAAACACGCCGCCCCACAATTTCCCAGACCAGCGGAGTCAAGTTTTCAGTGTCTGGATAGCATTGAGTACTCGTATAGGATGCGTACTCTCGTATTCCGCGGCAAACTGCCCACATAGGCTACTGGTTTCTGCAGAGCCATTGTCTATCTCAAGATAGACAGCTCAAATCGTCACACCTTTGGCCCTGCTGGTCCACTTAGAGGTCAGGTACACCGGTTCTAGGCTATGCCACTGGGAAGACTCCTTTCGTGGCGGGAATATCTGAATGATAGCTCCAGGCATGAATGGACATCAGCTTTGGCCCTTCGTAGCTCTCCGGTGCTGACAATGGGTGACTTGTAATATCATGTTGTTGACATCATCGTCCTAACTCATGGGCACTTGGCAGTTAAGGTTCACCACTCGAGGTCAGGCCTGTGCCCTAACCTCTCTCAACTTCGTGTAGGACAATGAAAAGTTACCCCCCCCCTCCTCCAACAGAGATAGGTAATAAGCTGTCCCTGCAGATGTCAGCATAGCTCAATTGATATAGCGCTTGTTACAATTAAGCAAGACTTGTTACAATATTTTTCAAATTTTTTAAACTTCGAGCATAAGTATACTGCTTAAAATGATATCCATAAAGAGGTAACTTCCCCCTTCCTTCTTACCTCTGCCTACGGACTTAAATTAGCTGCTAGGAGGAAATTGCTAAGAACTCTAGAACCTAATAATCTATGGATATTGTGATATGTTACAAATACATCACGTGAAGGTTAGAGCGGTGACCATTCCGTAATTTATCAATATGTTAGCACTTATAAATGGCAAAATGAAAAGTTGAATTAAAAAAGAAATTACAGAAGAAAGTCACAGAATCACGGTTCGTTTAGCCCGTTGACGAAGGCGTATCTCGAGACCGTAGGACGGTTCATTACAAACTTTACGCTTCGTGTCGTGGCGATGTGCATGAAAGACTCCATTTCCTACTACGGGGCCAACAGGTGTTAACCGCATCCGTCGCAAGGGCCCTGATAATAAGCTGGTTGCTGAAACGAGCAGAGATTTTACACGATGAATAGGTTACTGTGTGTCTGTGTCGACGAATAAGGATCCTGAAATCTTTTATGCTCTCCGGCATTGACCGATGTGGGCTTGAATAGATTTCGGCTCTCCGGTTAGATGCTTTCCCATACGATCTCAGTGGTTTCCTATTGCTTAGTTGTCCGGTTTTAGTAAAGTACACGAAACTGTCAGAAACACTTGTGTTATTATATTATACACACACTGCACTGGAGAAGTGCATTCTTTCGAATAGAAAACAAAGTACACTGTGAGCCCCCCTCCCACAAGACTTGGATAATAAGCTGCACAGATAACCCGTCGGCGTAGCTCAATTGGTAGAGCGGTCTCTCCTGAGCTGACAGATCCAGGTTCGAGTCCCGACGTCGACAAAGGGCGTTTGCTACAATCGAAAAAGCATTAAAGTGCGAATGCTTGTTCACCGCACAGAGCCTCAGTTAACCATGTGAGGAAGAGTACCCCTTCGTGCATGCTGACGATGCAAATTATTTAACAAGGAATGAGTGGGATTTGTTTTTCACTGTGACTATCATGCCCAAATGTGTATTTTCCAGTTTGCCGTGAATTATCTTGTTTGATAAGTTTGATGTTAAGACAATACAAGCAATATTGTTTATATAAAGTA
>JJRW01S0007395.1:73359-84531 GCA_001188405.1 Loxosceles reclusa | reverse complement strand
ATTAATTAGAATTTATATATTGAATTGAATCATGTCTGCAAAACGTAGTTGTTCTACAAAATCACGAAGAGCCGCAGACGCTCTGTTCTCTGCCTACGAGGGAGCTTAGGTTAAAAACTTTGATATAATGTCGAGCACTCGTGCTCGTACCGTTGACTTAGCCGGGTCAACAGAGAAAGGCATTATACAACGCCAAGTAGATCTCTAACTCGTTATTCCTTCACCAAATGATTTATTGATGTTTTTTACCGCAGCCTCTGCAGCATTTCCTATGCAGTATTTGAACTCGTAAAGTCAAAGTTATCGCAACCTAATTTCACTTGCTCCCATGATTGATTTTATGTCGGTAGTATTCAATGTAAATGAGCGTTGAAGGAAGCAAATACTGCGAGCATATCACCCCCGTATATATATCGTTACCACATATTATTAAAACTTTCTATAAATCTCAGCACTTGCTTTCTTCGGCAAACACCAGAAAGCGTACGTCGTTCAACAGCCGTTTCATTTGCAATGGCCTATTATAAAGCTGATAACAATTAACACCAAGTTGCTAATGAGGCATTATTTCTTGCTGAATAGTGCAGTGGGTGACAGGATCAGTCCATCAGAGTAGTTTTGCCGAGGAAGATTTTTGCTTCTTGAACAATGTATTTTTCCGAGTGAAAGTCAGCCATGATGGACGTATGCGTGTAGTTGATTACCCACCAAATCTGCATCATCACAAGCAGTCATATTCATTGCTACTACATTTGAAAAATCGATCTGTCCGAATCCTTAACATTCAGTAACTCAATTTGCTGTTGGGAAATTGAATTTTGCACTAGTTAATGAGGTTCATACTAAATGGTGCTCAGTGTAAATTGCTTAAAATTGCAACGGCGAGCCGGGAATAATAAGCAACGGCAGAACATTTGCCCACATTCTTTAGTTTATTCCATTATCCCTTTAGTTACTTCATTACATGACTGTCATTTACGCGGTTTGCCTTTTCCTTCAGATCAAAATTGACTCCCATTATCTATTCTTTACAAAATATCAGCTTTGCTTTTATCACTAAACACGCCTGACACAATTTATCAGATAAACCAGCTTTCTTTAAAGGAGAAAATTGCCTTAAAATAAATTAAACTAATCATTCACCTTAATCGAAAGTTCTTCTAGATGGGAGGAAGAAATTTCCCTTCTATAAAAATGTCCTTTATTGTATGGGAAGAAAACTGAAACTCTTTATTTTGCATGTGGAAAATGGTCGTTCCATTGATCCCTCGCTTTCTTTTCCTGCGAAAAATCGAAGCGAGGCTTTTTTTGTGACAAAATACATACTTCGTCAACCAATAACGCTTCTAGCTTCCATAATGAACTCATTTGCGGGTAGTTGTTTAGGGACAATGCAGGCGTTTGTTGCAATTGCGGCTTCACAAGGAAACTAATATTACTTTCCAAGGAAAGCAAATACTGTAAATGAGTCATTCTTTGTTGGGCGCTACATAGAGGCTCTTTTTGTTTACTGTTTGGTCAATCAAGGATATTTTTCTAGAATTAACATAAGTTTTTTTTGCAGTTCAACCGAATGTCTCTCATTTTGTATCAGAGAACAAACAGATTAGTTGAAACAATTCGTGTGAGAATTTTCATAGCAGAATACATTGGGCAGATCCCGGAAAAATTATCTTTAGTTGTAATTACTGTTATGGTATAAAATAGAACAAGAATATGATGCGGAGATCAAATTTAAAAAAAAGAAAAACACTTTTTCTCGCCCAGTTCAACTTGATGAACATGCCTTGAGCTAAAAACCGTGATATTCACGTCCCTGGTGGTAAGATAACAAGGAAAATATAAAAAGAGTTATGACGGGATTTCCTCAAACGTTTTGGTGTTAGAAAGCTCATTAGTCACGGGTCAAACACGTCGGTAGAACTATACATCAAACCCAACGCTAGAAGAGCTAGATTTCAATATGTGTAAGAGATAATATAGCACACTGCTGGGCGTTGATATTGATACACCACGAAAACAGCACGCAACAAACGAAATTTGCATGCAAAGTACAACATGCTGGGATATGCATATGATTACTATTTCAACAAATGTTTTCAAAATAGGCAGGAATAATGCCACCCACTGTATAAGAGGGAAAATTTTAAAGCACGTTTCTCATATACAGGGTGAGTAAATTGTTTTTACAAAGTTAAGAGGGTTGACTGTAATCAACCAGACGAGCAATAATGACCATTGAACATAGGGTCGCATTCCACTCTGTGAGACAGAAAGGCGTAAAATTAGAATTTCAATATAAACTGTCAACAGTGTTGGGAAAGTGAATGAACGATACCAAAAGTTGCTCCATCTGATTTATTGATCACAGAAAAACTAACAGCAAGTTTAGCCACGCATGTCGTTGTGCAGTTCACATCAACAAAAGAATGACTGGCGCACACCCTCTCGAAGATTCCGAGTGTTGTGTTAATTCTGTCTGCGGCAACAACTATTCTTCCTGCCAGATCTTCAGCCGAGTCCACAGGCGTCTCGTACATTAAATGTTTCATGTGCCCCCAGAAGAAATAGTCCAGTGGGTTGAGGTCCAGTGAGCTTGAGCGAGGAGGCCAAACCACAGTTCCGCCACGTCTGATCCATCGTGAGGGATATGCGGTAATCAAGATGTACCAGAACGTGCTGGAAAAGTGTGCTGGGGTTCCATCGTGCATAAATCACATGTCTCTCTGTGTGGCAAGCGGAACAGCTTGCAACAAACTGGGAAGCATTTGTTCCAAGAAGATACGGTATGTTGCGGCGGTCAAACGGTCTGTGAAGATGTATGGACTTACCATGGAATCACCAAGGATACCTGCCCAGATGTTAACGGGAAATTTGCATACATAACGACGCCAGAGGCGATGACTTGTTCATGCACGACGCGTTTCCACTTTACTCTTTTCTACCTCACAGAGTGGAATGCGACCCTATGTTCCATGGTTATTACTGCTAGTCTAGATGTGCACTACCACCCCTGTTATTTTGTAAAAACAATTTAGACTCACCCTGTAGAAATCGCGTTTGTACGTTGGTTCCTTGTGTGAAGGTATTGTCATGCCTCTTGTACGTAAGCGGAACGCCTACAACACGTTTTTTTAGTTTGATCGCGGCTGGATCGTTGCCTACCAGGACTGCGGTTTATCGTTCAGTGGTATTTCTGCTCGCGTTTGTCAAGATTGTACGACTGTCACGAGAATATGGAATTGATGGGCCCAGGAAGGCCATACAGAATGCCGTGCGGGATCTCAGCGGCCCCCGGTCACTAACCTCCGTGCTCGTGCTCTCGGTTGTTTGCACGGATTTTGCTGGATCTTACAGCAACATCACCTACTCTGACTCAGGAACTTTGGTCGTTTGCGGGACGACAAGTGTCAGCACGGATAATGTGCAGACGTTTCAGTACCAGGGACTGTCGATCATTGCTTCGGTTTCCCTTGACGCTGCAGCAAAGATAGGCGCGCATACAGTGGTGCGTTCAACGACGAAATGGACGCAGGTGTGACATCACGTCGAGTTTCAAATGAATCCTGATTCTGCGTTCAGCATCATAATCGCCGTACCCCTGTGTGAAGGCACTGAGAGGAATCACCATTACCAGCTTTCATTCGTCGTCGTCATAGGGACCCAGCACCTGGAGTGATGGTATGAGTGACATTGGGTGCACATTCGTGTCACCTCTTGTTCGCATAGCCGGTAATTTGGACAGCCACGTTAGATTTCTGGTGTGTTAAGTCCAGTGGCTATGCCCTATTTTCAAGGCCTGGGTCAAGTTACTTTTCAACAGGACAATCCATGACAGCATGCTGCTCATACTGTCGTCCTGACCATCCTCGATACAGAAAGTGTCCCACTGTTTCCATGTCCACTGTGTGCACCATCAGATATCTCAGCAATTGAAAACCACTGGTTAATGGTTGCCCAAAGACCGGTACATCACCACTCTCCATCCAGTACGGTTGATAAACTCCGGGCTAGAATTGAAGCCGCATGGAATACTGTACCCGTATAAGCTGAAATACCGGCCTCTGCCGGGCAAGTCAAGGAAACATGAGACTCAGAGTTGTTCAGGGCTGAGGCCCGAATTTCCAAGGGTTCCGTAAAGGAACTTTTGCCAACAGACATTTTATGAATGCGTTTTGCACTAATTCTTCCTTAAAATAAATTTCTCAAAAAATAACTTAAATATTCAACTCTCGTGAACTTTAAAATAAAAGTTTTTTTTATGTAAAATAAAATATTTTTATTTTGTCTAATTTTAAATATTCATGAAATTTAGTCAATGTCAAAAATATATAATAAAGTTTTCTAAAAACTTATCTGATACAAATGGCCAAAAGTAAGGACTCCAAATTTAATTTTCCTCTACGATCTGTAGCAGCAGTTTTCTAGCTTCAGGGTCAGCCTCCGGAACACTTCTCCTGTCGCCTATACTGATCTGCTACAAAACAAGTTTATTTTTAAAACAGCTGCTCAGTGACGTCATTGTGACGTACGTTTTTCCCTTTTTCCGTGAGAGAGTGTGCGTCACAGTTAGTGGTTAAAAAGTTACAGTTAAAGGTTACATTACAAAGCCACCCAAACTATGTTTGACTCGATGCTCAGCGCTTATATTATTGCTATCAGAGGCAGCTACTCTGGGTACTGACTTCTGCATGCTCTGTATCTCAAAATTGCCAATAAATTTAATCATGTCGTCCACCGATCATACTGGTACATATGGAATAAATATGATTCTGCTATTTGCTTTCCTCCCTGGTGTAAAATTGTAATGGCCAGCAGTGTAAATCTATTACATGAACTTGAGCAAGACAATATTGTGTGACCCAAACCAACTTGTACAAAAATCACACACCAGCTCTTTCTGTTATTACCGAAGGATGGCAACAATTTGTAGCAGCACTATATCAAAAGTTAATGGTAAACCGACTCCAAAGAGTCAAGGCTGTAACAAAAATTAATGAAGGCGGGAGGAACCTGTTATCGACAGCAGCTCTGTAATAAGACGAAAAACACGTGATACATTCGATACCTTTTTGAAAAGGAAATGAACAGTGGACCTGGATTAAGAGCGATATCGTTTAAAATGTTGAAGAAGAATTTAACAGAGCATTCTCACACACAGAAGTTTCTCTGATTGGCTGGTTTGTTACGTGACGTTTAATGGCAGAAGAACCTGTAAAGGCCACGCTGTGCCAAACACCAGGTGATCGCGGAACACTCTATGGCTCGGGTAGCCCGGGAACGCCACGTTCGTCCTCACAAACAGGTGAGTCCCTCAATGGGTCTCTGCATGTCAACTAGGGATTATATTTCATCCAGTTTTACCTAGCATATTTACGTCTCTGGGAACTTTTATACTGATGGGTATAGATAAATTAACCAAAGCATTTTACACGAAACGAACATAATAGATCAATTTGGGTTCTAGATTCTGGAAGTACAGTAGTTCATACGTGCACCGCAGTTTATAAATCACTCAGATATATTAAGTATAATATCATGATATTTTATGATACTTTAGTTCAGTTGTGTATCTCTAATATTTCTTATTCTAATAAACTTCGAAGGCTTCCCCTGGCAGCGTCATCTACACACATACAGACTTCTGAGAGTCAGAGTGCAGCGTCCTTTGGAGTATTCCAAATGACACGGCACTCTGACCCACAAGTTTCTATGCATCTTGATTTCTTGTTCTAATGTAATAACCTTAAACCCTTACGGTTTATAAAACTGCAGTTTGGTTTATATCTTTTTTTTCGTACCATACTGACTTAGTTACGAATGATAATAATGACAAAACAGAAAGCTTGAATGCAAAATGAGATAAGAATAGTAAATATAGTTTTGTTTCGTTAAATAATTAACATAACTGCGTCGTGTAATGTCCACCGACAAAAGACTTCAAAGTAAGCATAGAATTACAACATCGGCGTAGCTTAACCGGTAAAAGCGGCTCCTCTGGAGGTGAACGTTCCGGGTTCGATTCCCGGCGTCGAAATGAAGTAAAGATTTACTTTACAGTCGCCGCATTAACTGAAATGATGGGTCGCTGCAATTAGACAAGCAAAAATTAATAATAAACGTGCGCTCTGACAATAATCTCGTTAGAAATGCGATTTCAAAAATGGAATTCCAATATTAGTACTAAATAAGAGTCAACTACAGGCAAAGCCCACCATGGCTAACCACGATTCAAAAATCTATAAAATTGCCGAAACATTTTCCGTAGTTACAGGTATAATATTAATCAACAGGTTTGAAGAAAACTTGCCTTATATCGATGCCGGAATTCGAACCAACGGATCTGTCGTCACAAGAGTGACCACTTTCCCCCGGTTAAGCTATGCCGACGTGAATCTGAGCAGATTATCCTCGAAGTCTTTCGTGAGGGGGAACCTTACACAGGGATATAAAAGCACTATGGGATCTACCCTCGATCTACCCGTTTAATCATTCGATAGGAGCCAACATGACTCCCCTCGTCAGGAAAAATCCACCATTTTGGATCAATTTCCCCAGTCCCGAATATATTGAATAAATTACGGAATGCAGTTCTCTCGTCAGACAAATACCATAGAGCATGATGAAAAACAAACAAAAAATGCACAAGAAATAAATGAATTAAAATCACATGGAATATTTATATACAAAAAAAAAACACTAAGTTATATTTACCCACAAAACCCATAAAATGGCGGAAACAATGTCCGTTATCAACAGAAAGAACATTAAAAGTTTTAAGAAATAAACCCGTTATCGAAATTGCCCTCGTTAGTTAAATTTTTAACCGTTGTACAGGAGTCGAACAAGATTGCTCTCATCATAAGAAAAGAAAAAATGCGAGAAAAATTAAGGAAAACATGTTCCTTCGTCAAAGGTGCGTTACCTAAATTACGGAACAGGGTCCCGCTGTTGAAAACTTACCGTTAAGTATTACGATAAGACAAACTCTAAAAAAATAGAACATTTCAACATATAAGAGAATAACACACAATTCCTCATTTTTAAATGCTTGCCATTTCCAACCTCTGAAGTTTGCACTTTTTAACTCTGACATTGTATACATCATCATAGGCGATCAAATGAAAAATAAGCTGAACTCGTTTTCTATTTAGGAAGTTCCAAACACGATGCCACTGTGAAGTCTATTTACACTTCGCATTGCCACTGTGAAGTGTAGACTCTCTTAGGTTATTTCAAAGAACTAAAGTAAAATGCTTTATATTTTTAAGTTCAAACACCCTGTGGGGGAATTTAATATATAATTTTAATTCCCAAAATATTAAGAGCTACTGTGAAAGTAAAGGTTTATCGCCGTGAATAAAGAAGCAAAAACACCAGGCAGAGAGGCGCCGAAGAGAGGTCGTTTCCAGACGTACTGGCGCAAGAGGAAGCAATAAAAAGAAATCTTTCACACAAGGAAACATTCATTCCTTGAGAAGCTTACTTGGGAGCAGTCGCACGCCGTGAGTTGCATATGTCTGTCTGATCGCTGTTACTAAAAGACCTCGTCTCCTTACTGTATTAGTTAATGTAACTGTACTGTAACTGTATTAGTTATGTGCAATTTTTATCTTTCATTTACTCATCGCTATAAACAAATAGTTAATTTGGTGAAGATGGTGGTGGTATCAATTTATCTGCAGTATGATAAATATATATGCAATTCTCTACACCACCACCACCACAACCCTCTTGGTAAATGTGAAACTTCAGGCTCGAGCCGGCCGTTACATTTTATTCATCGCACGAATCCGGGGTTCTCAAAAATACTGATACCCCAATATTGTTAATCTTCCCATATTTCTTGCGTTATACACGTAGCTTTCATTAAAGTGAATTTGATTTCGTTTGAATTGTAATTTGCGTTTGAACAGTTTAAGAAGATTCATAAATGATGTTAGTTAAGACACGTTTAATTATACGCAAGTGGACACTATATTTCAAGACTATATGCAAACTCTTTATTGTCATTTCCCAAAAGAAATCCTCAACAGCTGATTAACACATTATTTGCTTTTTCAATCCATTCTAACTGGTAATCTTTCCAAGTTTTTACTTCGTGACCAATAAGGTATTCTGCTTCTTTAGAATAAATGAAAAGATAGCTTCTGCGCAAAATTATCGCGTTTTTCATTCGAAAATTATCAATGAAATATAAATTGTCACATTGCCAACGAGAACAAAATTAGACCTTGTCCTGAGCTTTCCGAATTTTCCGATTTGCCCTAGAGAATTGCAATGGAAAGCAGATTACAAAACTTGGCTAACTTTCTGCAATGACGTTGACTAAACATTTGTGCAAAACTTCGAATTCGTCTGCCCTCTTCAGACTACATCCGATGTAGTGTGAAAAAGACGGACAAATTCTTTGTTGAAACATGTAACAAAATGTAATTTATCTCATTGCGAAAATAAACGCAGTTTTGTGATTCTTCGTATTGAACTTCTAAAGCGTTATGTATTTTTCTATGATTCGTCTTTGTAATTCCCACCCACAAAAGACTTAAAAATAAGCTTCGACAGACAAGAGTCGACGTAGCTTAAATGGTTAAAGCGGCTCTCCGGAGTAGAACGTTCCGGGTTCGATTCCCGGCGTTGACAAACAGTAACGATTTTCTTTACAGCTTCTATCGTATAGGAACGATTATGTTTTGCAATAAAATTTCACGAGGAATTTCTACCATTGAACGTATTATAATCGTCATTCGTCCACAGTCCAATAAGTATCAAATGATTTTCTTTCTTTAGGTAGAATTTTATTTTAGTGAAAACAGAATTTAATTTTATAACGATCCTACCCACGCCGCATTTTGCTCTACTCGGGTTGATAACCCCTCCCCCGCCTTTTTCCCCTCGTTCTTTCTCTAGCTGCATTAAAACTGAATTTTTCTTGCAGTGAAAGGTAATGGGATCAACTGCAAACTTCCATTCTCGAACGGATACAAAAACAAGGTTGGCAACAAAAGCGAAATCCTTTTTCGAACCGCTGAAATGGTGCTTCGAATTTGCAATGGTAAGTTTTCTGAGAACATTCTATGCATTTCTCTTTTTCTCAGCAAGTTAAATAGTTGCTACCGGAAAAGTAAATACCTGTTTCTTTTTCTCGGAAACCGGCAAGAGTGCGTTGAAAGGTGAAGTAAACAATTCACTTTTCTTTAGCTAAAAGCCCTAAATTGTCTTTTTTCAGGTGAATACAGAAAATAGTTTTACTACGATTATTCTGGATAATAAGGCAAAATATATAGATAACTAGATTCGGCAGTGTAAAAAAAGTGGTCAATGCCTGGATTCGAACCCAGAACATTCAGCTCCAGAGAAAACTTCTTTCCCACTTAAGCTACGCCTACGGAGTAATTGGGTAGCTTCTATTATAATCCTTTGTGGGTGGACATTACATCCTTATCCACTTGAAAGAGAGGTCAGGGTAACGACCTGACCTTGAGTGGTAGACCTGACGGTTAAGTCCTTGGCCTCTAGTGTGAGTCGCTAAGTTCGGGCGCCATTTTGTAAAGAAAAGTTGAGGACGCCGGGAGTCGAACCCGGAACGTTCAATTCCGGAGATACCCGCTTTCCCACTTAAGCTACGCCGACAGGGTAACTGGGTAGCTTATATTGTAGTTTTTTGTGGGTGTACATTACAGCAGTTACGATACGTTGGCTTTCGTCAAGTTCAAATCTGGTAATGATAGGTGGTTGGGTTTCCTCTAAAGGGTTTCTTTCACGTTGCAGAATAGCATGGGCATATGTAGGCCGTGGCTGAAGTAGAGCCATCTGATGAGGTGGAGGGCAACCAGGCTGACGGGGGGAGGTTGAAGAGATATCGTTGACCACGTATGTATACTCTTGTAAGAGGCTACTTAAGTAATGGGCAAATAAACAACGATAAAATAAAATTAATTGATTATTTACGTCAACAGTGCATTTCAGGCAATGATATTTTATGCATGAACAGAACGTATGGTGTTTAAGAAGAAATCTTGAGGTAGTACTTTCAATAAAGCCTTTCTTTATAATCTGAAATAGCATGCTACTAACCCACTTGTAACGTTGTAAACCCACTAAAAACGTTGTAACGTCCTTAACCTCAACCCCTTAACAACAACTAACTGATAACCCCAGACAATAGCTAACAACGACGCCCGCCTCACGGGAAAGGAAAAAAATACAAAGTTAAGGAAAAACCCCATGTCTCTGATTGGACCATTTGCATATAAAGAGTTGGAAGCAGCGCTCAAAAAAAAGGAACTTAAGTGAAGAAGTAAAATGCCGAAAGAGAAAAAAATCTGCGTTAAAGACAAAGTGTCTTATTGAAATCTACGGTCCTAAACTAGAATCACTAGAAGTGCCGAAAAACTGGAATTCCACTGACGTTGTGTTGCCCAGACGACTACTATCCCTATACCGAAATATCCAACTTCAGACAAGTTTATTCTAAATAAATTCTTAAAGCCTCATAAAGGTCGATACCCTGAACTCTCTCTCTACGTGGGGAAGGATGTAAGGTTCTCCCACAAAAAAATCTTCGAAATTGAGCTTGCCAGATAAACGTCGGCGTAGCTTAACTGGTAAATCAGTCACTCTAGAGATGACAAATCCGTTGGTTTGAACCAGTCGTCGACATAAGGCAAGTTTTCTTTACAAGGGCGCACGATCAGCGACATATCGAGTGTAAAGCCTGCGAGAAACCGGACAGCTGTTTACGGACACCGATGGTGTACAAAAGTTTAATTGAGATGCACAGATGGCTCGTTCTGATGCTCCAGTAACCTTGGCTTACGAGTCCTCCGTCACAACGTTGTAGTGAATTTAATTGAATTTGTTTATAATGATCATTTCTAAGCAAACAGTACCTCAAATTTATTGTGTTGCAATTTTGGATTTTGCTCTGACATGATTTCATGATATATTTAAATCCCTTTCCTTTTACTTCTGGAAATTTTAAATTGTCTCTTGTGACGAATCACTCTATTGTATCAGTATTGTACAATTCAGTGTTTTCACAAATCTGTAAAAGTTTACGAGAGAGAGAATTCTTTTTATTCAAGAAGAGGAATACATATATACTTTACAAAAATGTTATCAATATGAGTATACAGATTGTATTATTTTCTTGAAAAGGATAGAAAGCAG
>JJRW01S0007395.1:49541-60919 GCA_001188405.1 Loxosceles reclusa | reverse complement strand
GAGGCCCGTCTATCATAGACCGCAAATTTTTGAACATGCGTATATATTATCTTAATACAACCAACAGTGTCATTCAATATCTATGTAATACAGTATGCACCTACAAGTAGGATGATAGATAGTAGACCAAACTTTCATAACTGAAGTTTCACAATGTGAATCTAACATATATTGAGCCACTTAGTTACATTCTGTAACTTCATTGACAGTAAAACTATGAACACATCAATTACTATCAAACAACACAAATCAACAATCACTGTCAAACAACACAAATCAACAATCACTATCAAACAACACAAATCAACAATCACTATCAAACAACACAAATCAACAATCAGTATCAAACAACACAAATCAACAATCACTATCAAACAACACAAATCAACAATCACTGTCAAACAACACAAATCAACAATCACTATCAAACAACACAAATCAACAATCACTGTCAATAATACTATCAAATAACACAAATCAACAATTACTATCAAACAACACAAATCAACAATCACTATCAAACAACACAAATCAACAATCACTATCAATCACAATCAAATCACTATGAAACACTATGAACACATCAATCACCCACAAAGAATAGTTAAGCAGCGTAGTTATCGCTTAGTGGGTGTCGCTTTAAGAGCTTTTTGAAATAAAAATATGATTGGCACTTTTAACCTGGAGTGGTATCTCATTTCAGTATATAATGCCATAGTTGAAAATAGTTTTGTATGCTAGAGATGTTCTAACATAGCCCTGTATTGGAGTATTACCAGCACGGTTTGGTTATCTACTCACTCTAGGTTGTATAATAATAATCTCCATGAATTGATTATGTTTTACTCTTTCGTGCATCAGTTTACCCATGTGTAGTTTTAGTTGGTCTTTACTGTTTAATATTTCCATGTTTAATATGTAAATTTGTCTGATAATCATCACGTTTTTGTAGCAACTTCAAGAACCTGTTTTGGGAGACTTAAGTCTTTTCAAGTTATTTTCTGTCGTATGTATCCAAATGGAAGAGCAATAGATAAGGTGAGGAAATATCAGTGTATTATATAATAATATCAGCTGTTTAGTAGTCATGAGATGGTGAATATGTCTTAGCAAACCTGATCTTTTTTGAGATTGAGTCTATGTGATTGTCCCATTTCATATTATCCTGAATGTTAACACCTAGAAATTTGGTGACTTTCTTTATTGTGATTCGTGATTTCCTCAATGACGCTGAGCTCATCATCTGCATTTCTGTTATGCATTCCAAATACAAGAGCCAATGATTTACCTTTATTTAGCTTCAATCTGTTTGCCAAAAACCACGTTACATTTAGCTGTCTGGGATTTAACCAATTCAATGGTCACTGAGAAATCATCGGAGGTCGCTAACAAGCTGGTATCATCTGCGAATGGAAATAATTTGGCCTGACCTAAAACATTCGATAGATCATTAATATTGATCAAGAAAAGTACGGGTCCCAGTGTGGACCCCTAGGGGACTCCCATGTTATTTGTCATAATTAAGCCAAATTAGGCCCTTGTTCAGACGTGATAAAATTTAAACGTTTCTGAGAAACGTAAACTTTAAACTTGTCTTCAAACTAAAACGTTGAGTACTTTTAAATTAGTCCGAAGTGACTTATAATTAAAGTACTAAAAGTACCTTAAATTGATTTTGATTACCCAAGGAAGTACTCTATAGGAAGTTGCGGTTGAAATAAGTTTTTTCTGAATTCCTCATATACGTTCTGTTATCCTTATATGCCAAGTTGAACACTATTGTTCTCGTTATTTGCATATATTTTTAACACATAAGCAAACGCCTGTAAAAGAGTTCTTTCCGTTTCTTCATTGCTTTAGCAAATTTGCTAATTAGTCAAGTTTATTTATGTACTTTGGAGATTTTGCAGTCATTTTGGTTTCACTTTATTCATTTTCTGGAGTTTTAAATTTTGGTTTCAAAAGACCTTGCAAGACCAAGATCCTTCGAAATTCGGATAATTGATTTCCAGCTGTAACTAGTGCACAGTTTACGGAATTAGCTGTAAGTTTCTGTCTCATTTTATGCAGAGTTAGCGGGGAAACTAGGCCCGCCAACCCTTGCAAGGTAAGCACCAGTATGCGAATGTCGTAACGGTTCAGCTGAGGAAAAGTCGCTGCAATGGTATACAAATAGTTGAGGAGGTGCGGTTGTCTGGAATCAGTCATTCTACCCTGAAGTATGTTAGAACTCGACCTAGGCACCTTCGATCACGGCCACATTATCGGCGGCCGTGACGCGTGAGTCATTCATTCATTATTCGAAACTATCGGAGAAGTGGGATTTTTGCGTTGAACGTTGACGAGAATTACGTTGAACTCATGACAATCTATCAAATGTCTAACGCAAGAATACGTTGCTGTTGGGAAAAGAACGAGTAATTTAGAAAACTGCAAAGGACAAACAGCTTTCAATGCGCAAAATCAGCGATGACTACGCCGTTAGTACGGAGCCAGCACGGCACAAATATTGGGGCAACAGGTGAATGAGGAATCCCGTCGAGCAGTCGATTCACTTCAGCGTATAAGCTTCGGGCTCCATAGACCCACAACAGCGCCATTATTCGCCTGTTATCGAGCACAACGTCTTTCTCAAGTCAAAGAACAAAAGAACTGAGTCATCGACTAGTGACAGTGGGTAGTATGGAGTGATGAGTCCCATTTCGGCTACACCACGGCAGTGGGAGAGGTTGGCACCAAACCCATTACACCATGGATCCATCATGCCACATGGGAACTGTGCAAGGACAAGAAAGTTTCGTGGTGGCTTAGGGGTTGTGTTTCACTCGCCAGTGAGTAAGACCGTTGTTACATATACCAACGGCCTTTAACGCATCTTGGTACTTCCATCTTCTGGCTTATCATTTGCATCCATTTATGTTGTTCTGCCATCTTGACGATCATGGTCAGTATCAGCATGACATGTGCCCGACCTCGAGGTCCCAGTTGGCTACGTACTTGGTTGGAAAATCATTCCGTGGATTTCGCTGTCATGTCTTGTCGTTGATTTCCCTGTCTGTCATTTTCAGAAATGTTTCGGTGGTATGAATAGCCACACTATTACAGCTGTCCACTAGAGTAGCCGGTGGTGGACAGAGTGCCTTCCCATATTACTGCATTTATCGCAAAATTTAAATTGGATTTTGCGATAAATGCAGTAAAATGTGAAGGCACGCTGACCACCACCGGCTACTGTAATGGACAGCTGTAATAGTGTGGCTATTCATACCACCGAAACATTTCTGAAAATTCGTTGCATTCATACCGCAGTGCGTGGAGGACGTTCTTAAGGCCAGAGAAGGCTTAATACTTTACTAGATGAGTATCCCTAATTCAGTGCCATAAGTGAGAGCCATTTCAGCATATAATAAATATGCAATACGCAAATAATCAAACTAATCATCATTATATCCAGACAGCTGACGTGACATCAAGCACAAATTCAAATACAAATACAAAGTAAAAGTCAGCTACAGGCAAAAGCCCACCTTGGCTGATCATGCTCTAAAAAACCATATTAATTGCGCGGAAAACTTTTCAGTCGTATCATGCATAATACGAATCAACAGAGAAATAAAACCACTATGGGATCTACCCTCGATGTATAGAGTTAACCATTCGATAGAAGCAATTCTTGATTTCCATCGACATGTATCAGGAAATTTGAGATTATTCTTTTGAGTTATCATCGATCTCCATTGTGTAAAATTTTTGTTTGTGTGATTGCTATGTTGATTCGGAAATTGACCGTCTAATTTTAATTGTAAAATTGTTCTTTCTGTGATTGTTCCCTTGATCCTGTAGTCTATAGATTTTGCCATGATCATTAGTTACGCATCAACCCTTTGTTTGGCACAGCATGACCTTGATTGGTCCTTGTGCCACTAAATTCCAATAAACCAACCAACCAATTCCATAGAAGTCAAAAAGACTACCTCGTTAGAAAAGTCACGATTTCAGAACAAGTTCCTTCGTCCAGGATATATTGCATAAATTACAGAACGGAGTTCCCTCGTCAAACAAATATCATAGAACATGAATCAAATAAACAAAAAAGTACTAAAGAGATGAAGAAATTAAAATCACATTCAAAAGAAACGCTGTCGATGCCGGGATTCGAACCCGGAACGTTCAGCTCCGGAGAAACCACATTACCATTTAAGCTACTCCGGCGATGTATCTGGGTAACTCATATTCAAGTCTTTCGTGGGTGAACATTACAACATGGAGAATATACATACTAAGACAAATACACAAAGTCACAACTACCCATAAAACTGCGAAATCCATGTCCGTCGTCAACCCAATATTAAGAGATATAAAAAATTTATTTATTTATTTATAATACACCACCTCGGCAGACAAGTGTCCCTTAATAAGACGAGAAAGATAAATGGCTTATAATGTCCACCCATAAAGGATTTCAATATAAGCTACCCAGTTATCCCGTCGGCATAACTTAAAAGGTACTACGGTTCCTCCGGAGCTGAATATTCCGGGTTCGAATCTCGGCGTTGGCAAATTTTCTTTACAAAATGGTGTTCGAACTGGAACTCGCGCTAGTAGCCAAGAACCCAACCGTTAGGTCGAACAGTCGAGATCGGGTCGTTACCCTGGCCTTTCTTTCAAGTGGGGGGAGGATTATTGTCACCCACAAAGGATTCCAATATAAGCTACCCCAGTTATCCCGTCGGCGTAGCTTAACCGATAAAGTGGTTCCTCCGGAGCTGAACATTCCGGGTTCGAATTCCGGCGTCGACAACTTTTCTTTACACCGTACACATACGTAAATTTTAAACAAAAATTTTGTGTCCTTCTTAATACCATGAAGAAGCTTATACAAAGTTTTAAGATGATGGATTTTACTCCTGTCTTTGAGGCAGTGAAGACAAGAAAAGTATGAAACTTCGATGACCTAGCATCATGTAAATAAACACCAGAATGCTTAAAATACAAATATCTGAAAAACTTGTTCTGTATTCTCTCAATATCATCGACATACTTTGCATTGATAAGCTGCTAAATCACAGAGCCGTATTCCAGTTTGGATCAAACCAAGGCTTTTCATAGCTGCATTATGGTAGGTATACGTTTAAAGAGTGAGCATGGCTGATCTCAAAGCCTAGATTGCGGTATACAGAGCTTATTACGTAGCTGATGTGCTGCGTGAAGGACAGTCGACTGTGGTTCCTAAGTCGCAAATCTTAGTCACACTTTTGAATGGTACACCAGCAATGACATAATCTGTTACATTAGGGCACGTACTGCGCGTAAACGACAGGACGGAACATTTCGATATATTTAGTTGCAGATGACTTTTTGACACCATGTGAAACGATCGTCTATGACACCCTGGAGAGCACGCCTATCCTCATTAGATGTGACTTGCATGTACAGTTTTAACTCATCAGAAAATAGCAGGCAAGATGGCATATTATTCACAAATGAGAGAAATATGTGGAGGGGGGTCCCAAGTTGGATCCTTGCGGTACTCCTAAAGTACTTGCGTAAGGTTGAGAAACACTGCGATCAATGCACACAGCCTGAGATCTACCTGCAAGGTAAAATGCAAACCATTCTAGTAATTCGACTGAGATATGAAAATTGCACAACTTGTGAAATAGTAAGTCATAACTATTTTTTTTTCTATTGAAATCTTTGCAAAATCATGCATATAACGTGCAATTTACGGTCATGAACTGTAGCCATTACGTCAGTGAAGGACATTTGTCACTGTAGAGCACTTTCTCATAAACCATGCCGAAAAGATGTAATAGCAGATTCAACATGGTAGAATAGTTTATCATAAACAACAAATCAAAAATGCTAAAGGCGAGAGAATTGAGACAGACCAGTAATTCTTAATGTTACACTCATCATCTGTTTTATGAATGGGGAGAACACAATGTGGAAATTGTATGACAATTGTTTCCACAATGTGGAAAAGGTTCTCGTATTGAGGGAAAGTTTGAAGATATTCACCAGTGTGACAACAAGAACCTCAGAATTAATTATATATGCTGGGAAGCTATCCGGACAAAGCGTACGAGAATTTTTGGGCTTCTTGAGAGCTTATCGGACATCAAACTCACAAATATGAATTTTCAAGATATCCAAACCGTCGCCAAAATCACGGTTATGTATTTGATCCTGGAGACCCTCCGATTTGACCCTCAGAGAAGAAGTAAACAGAAGTAAAGTAATCTTCAAAGGAATCTGCGATGTTTGCTTCATCCAATAAGGGGACTCCGTTGGCAGAAAAAGAACGTCCACCAACAAATCCACCATGGTTCGTTTTCACAAAATTCCAAAATACTGATGAATTTGAATTAATTTAACTTTTTAAGAATTTTCATGACCGTCGTGAAACAGGTTAGTTTTGCCCCTCTGACGAACTAGAAGATCTCATTTCGGAGCATTTTTGGATGCAGCGTTTGCTTGGGACGTGGAATAATTAGCCCCGTCCCAAGCAAACGATTTGTCTTCCATTTATTCCCTCGATCAGCTACAAAAGTCGTGCGAATTTTACGTAAAGCCGCTTTTCATATAAATTTTTTCCCTTTCCGAAAATTGAGTCTTCATGGTGTGAAGGATCCTATTTCTTCAGAAAACTCGTGGGGAGACTATAGGGTTCCTCGTCAGTGCGGAATGGCCTATGTCGGGCAAACTTGTCGAACGCTCAGGTTCCGCCTTCGTGAACACCAAAATTTTGCAAATAATCAGGAAGTTTGGTGATCTGCGATTGTACGGCCTTGTTGGGATATGGATCACCGTTTCACCTTTTCAGATGCCAAAATTATAAAAAGGGCCAAGTCACCGCAAGAACTAAATTTTTTGGAAGCATTTTGTATTTTATTTGAGGTGGATAACCTAGTTAATTCGGACGTTTTTCCTTCATTGTCAGGAGCTTGGAAACCTCTCGTTGCCGCTAGAGGGCGCACCATGCTAGAGGAGTAGAAACCCACAACTGTACTCAACCCGAAGCGCAAAGCCTCAGACACACGGTGTGATTTAAGCTCATTCAGTGTGTTTCGTCGTTTTGAAAAAGGTGTCTCTAAGCCATTGAAACTTAGGTCAACAATTTTGACAAATTATGTACTTATGTCTTTACGTTGTGCTACATTATCGTTATTGGATTATGCATGAGGACTTTAATTTCCTTTCTGCTCTTAGTTGATTTCATGTTTCAATAGACCAAATTGTGCTGTTAATGCTGTAAAGAATGGTTTTACTTTTTGTCGACGCCGGAATTCGAACCGACGGATCTCTCACCCCCAGAGCTCTAGAGCGAGCGCTTTAACAGATTAAACTACGCCAACGCTGTAATTCTATGCTTATTTTGAAGTCTTTTGTGGGTGGACATTACATCCTCTCTCACTTGAAAGAGAGGCCAGTGTATAGAGCTAACCTCCTTTGGTGGACCTAACGGTTGGGTCCTTGGCCACTGGTGTGTGTGTCGTTAAGTTCGGGCGCCATTTTCAAAGAATGGCTTTACTTTTTATCGACGCCGGGATTCGAACCAATCTCTCAGCCCCAGAGCTCTAGAGTGAGTGCTTTAACCGATTAAGGTATGCCGATGGTGTAATTCTATGCTTATTTTGAAGTCTTTTCTGGGTGGACATTACAATGCTTAATAAGCTACTTAACCAACAAACCCTGTTTTATTTGGGGATGCGCAGAAAACTCACTGTGCTAAAGTCACAGCCTGGCATATAGGTGGTTACAGAACTTTGTACAATCAATAATATGCATTTGAAATAGCGTGCCCAAAGAATGTTTGCCAAAAACCATAACTTTAACTAATGGGTTAAGCATTGGGTCAGTTTCAATTATTCAACACGTGTCGTAATGGCATCTCAATGTTTGGCAATTTATGTTTTAGATTTCCTGTTTTAAATGAAAGTTCCAATAAACTGTATAAAGTAATTATGAGAAGAATCGGATGAAGTAATTTTCTTTTGAAGCCAAGTGAAGCTTAATCCTCTGCGAAAAGTGATTTATCTACTTTATTTTGTGCGTGTAACTATCCATTGGCCGTCTATTAATTGGACGGCTACTTTACAGGCTTGGCCATATATATATTTTAATGTAGCTTCTCTTGGAATAGCCTGTCAAGGGGTATTCCCAAAATGGCTGTCCCGCGCTTCGGCAATAGCGCACTTAGGGTTTGCCCATTTTTCTCGTTTAGGTGACAGCTCTTCCCGGTCAGGGGAGCCGTCCGAAGTAACTCCTCCCGAGGAGAAGGGGGTCCGTGAAAGCGGTTCGACACCTGTAAAGAAACCTCCCTTATGTCGACCGCGGGATTCGAAGCAACGGATCTGTCATCTCCAGGGTGACGGCGTTATCGATTAAGCTACCTCGACAGGTATATGAACAGCTTATTATCGAAGTCTTTTGTAGAGAAACAAAAGTCATGGTATCTCCTGAACTCGAGTGATGGGCCTAATGGTCGGATTCTTGGCTACTAGTGTGACTCCCTGCTCGAGCGACATTGTAAAGAAAAGTTTACTTTTGCCAACGTCATTTGTCAGATCCCGAGTGACTGCTTTAAAGGTTAAGCTACGCCGACAGCTATCTGGGCAGCTTATTCTCGATATATTTTGTGAGGTGCACCTTACACGCCACAAACACGATGCATAACAATCTCAGTAGTAGTTCTGTCTGCGGTTCTGCCCCGGCGTTCCCTCCGGCTTTAGTGAATCTGGGGCTGAATACTACGATTAAAGTTTTTCTCGTAATCGCTATCGCAGTTGGCATTAAATCCATCCACCCTAAAACTTCAATAAAGAGAGACGGCTACCTTCGAGCCATGGGTCGGTGAGATTTTAGCAGAATTTGTGAAAAAGTTGTCGATGCCGGGATGCAAACCCGGAACGTTCAGCTGAAAAACGACTTCTTTCCCATTCAAGCTACGCCGACGGGTTTCTTTAAAGCTTATTATTGAAGTCCTTTGTGGGTGGACATTACATCCTCCCGTACTTGAAAGAGAGGTCAGGGTAACGACCTGACCTCGAGTGGTGGACCTAACGGTTTGGTCCTTGGCCGCTAGTGTGAGTCCCTGTTCGTGCGCCATTTTGTAAACAAAAGTTGTCGACGCCGGGATTCGAACTGGGAACGTTCAGCTCCGGAACAGCTTTCCCATTTAAGCTACGCGGAAGACTATCTGGGAAGCTTGGTTTGAATTCTTTTGTGGGTGGGGAGGGGGACATTACAAATCTCTAAATAGCTTTAGATCTCAACATAAGCTTTCTGTAAAACTTGCATTGACAGATTTGTTTAAGGAAAATACACGATAACAATGACTGCCCTCTTCAGAAAAGGAAGTACGAGTACTTTGCAATAGAATAGAATAGTTGTTAAGAGACAGAATTCGTTGAATGATGGAATTAGGTGAAAAATGCTCTTTGCGAGATATATTTCTTGTTGAAACGATTAAATGGTACTGTTATCTAAGAGTTACGCTGGACATCACATTGCATTGAGTTTCTAGGACGTCAAAAAAAGAAGATCGGTGGCAAAATGAAGTCTAAAAAGAAGATCAAGTAAAATTTCGGTGTGTTACCAGGAAAAAACTTCCGAGCATCTGGTAGACATATAGTTTGCTCTCAGTCTTGCAGTCAAACTTATCGCAGCGTGTCGCGTTGGCAATGTTTCCTAAGATTTTTCGATAGACTCAAGAAATACACATAGGGCATTATAAGTTGATGCGAGAAAATCATACTAGAATTTTTCAAAAGTCTAAAATGTATTCATAAGCACAATCTTGAAGTAGAAATTCGATGATTGGGATTTGTGAAGCGCACTCGAAACTGTATCACCACTGTTAACGAATAGCCGAATCCAAATCTATAACTCCCGCTGTATTCATACTTAAATAATCCATGTGGCAGTACGGATTGATTTACAAGTCACAGATGTCTACTATCTTGTAGAAACGTTCTTTCTCCGACTACGAAATTTCGTCTCTTAGAACTCCTATTCTAAAAATGACTAAAAGGAGCAAACTAAATTTAATTTAGTCGGTCCTCTCTTTTGCATAGCTGCCGTATCGGTCTTTAGAACTGACCAGGTTGAACCAAAATATTGTGTAATCCTTTCTGCAGTGGAGAAACGTTTAACAGACAGGCTGCTGTTCTCCTATTGTTTTTTTTAAAGACGTTATGGATTGGATTTTTTTTTTTTTTTTTTTTTTTTGGCAGTCAACCTATTGTTTATTCGATTGGCTACGATGTCGAAGCCTCAGTCACACATTCAACGCATCCCTCTTTGTTGCCCTTCACCTAAATTCTAGATTCTTTCTTCTCACAAATAATTCAAACTGAAATTCTGAAAAGAGTGTGTCTAACTTAGTTTGCTTGACATTTCCTTTCTCTGGAGATGATGTGGGAACACACCAGTTTTATTCTGACTTAGAAATATTCTCCTCCACTGCCAGACTAAAAGACGATAGTGTTTTCTCCCTGTCAGGGTAAATAAAGATGATGAAGACAAAGAGAAGCTTCATGCCAATTGTACTTTAGTGTGGGTGGAATTGTGTGTATGTTTGTTTCTATGCTTTTTCCCCCAAGCGATAGCCACTTTGCTTTATTACTCTTAGTATCGGTAGCTTTTAAGGATTTTGTTTTGAATTACGATAACACACAGGAAGAAGAACGCACTAATAAACCAAAGGAGCGTTATAAGCATGCAAGCTTTCAACTTTAAATAATGGGAGACGCACAAATATTTTAGATTGCACAGTATGTCAGGGATTGTTTTGGCACTTAAGGATGTCACTCATCAAAAGAAAATTTCTCCTTTGTCCATTTTGTTGTTGTTTCGTAATTTTCAAATATTTTATGTTGTAACGACTGCCGTTACTTGGCTAGTTAGTCACAGAGTTGCTTTGGACCTAATGTTGAAACAGTGCTGTTGGCGCCATCTATTTCAGAAAAGGAAAGTTACCCCCCGCGAATGAAAGAGTGGGAGGTTTTGCTATTTGCTCATTAGTTGTTTGCCTTGCGAAATACGTCATCGCGTCAAGGTTGAGTGAGAGAGGTAGAGAATTCTAGAAAAAACACGTGACGCCAGTTTAGAGGAACCGATAGTGAATTACTTTGTTATTTAGAGACTATCGCTGCCCTTTCTAAGCTACGTTTTTTAGAGTGACGTGGATTTGACGGCACCGTTTCTGATTGTTGTTCGTGAGCGAACTAGAATTGCTCGAATTAGCTTCTTGTTGCCAATTTATTTTAGTGATTTTGCGAAAGCGGAAGTTTTCTCTTTTAGAACCCCCAAGGGTTCACTTTTTTCGACGAGTACAATGTGTAAAGTCGTACATCTTGGTTTTGTATCTTTCT
>JJRW01S0007376.1:61844-73289 GCA_001188405.1 Loxosceles reclusa | reverse complement strand
TGTACCATTACCACTCAACTGTGTATTAAATTTCATTCAACTATGATGCTTCCTTCATGGTGTTGCAATTTTCACAAACAGGAGTATATGTGCATTTTTAAACTAAAAATGCCAGAATATGAATTGCACACGACTCAAGAAACCCAGAATAAAAATTATGCTAATTGCACATCTCAAGTATATCACGAGAGTCAGAATAAAATCAGAAATGTCAGGTGAATCGAAATGAATAATGCACATAAGCTGATTGTCAAAATTGTCAGAATAACAAATATAATAATTTTGCACATCTCTAACATAAGAGATTCATAATGAAAGTATCACATCTCTCACAACATTCAGAACAACGACTATTACAATAATTGCATAGTTCTCTAGTCAAGATAATCAGAACAACTGCTAAGAATCTCGAACATTAGAAGCTTCAGAAGGATAAAATAAAAAGTGCACATTTGAAGCATAAAAATGTGCCAGAAGAAAAGAATAAGAACTGCACAATTCGAAGTTTAGGACAACAAAGGGAAATAATTCATATCTGAACTGTTCCAATTTCTGCTTCAGAAATGACACTAAATTCCAGTATGTGAAATGTTATACAGTAAATGTAAAATTTATCTAACTACACTCTCGAATGGAAGAACACATCTATTCCTTTTACTAATGCACATATAATTTCGTTCTGCGTCTAAAACAGAATTTCTGTAATAGAATGTTTCTGTGTAAAGCATTAAATTAAGTTCTGTTAAAAGATTCCGAACAATTTCAGACAAACAGAGGAGCGGTGAAGATTCTCATTCAAGTCACCCTCAGTCTTCAGCCGAGTTCAGTGCTGTGGTATGAGTAGAAATGGCAAAAGTCACAGGTAAGTGCAAACAATTTAATATCGCAATTTAACACAGCGTTCTTCTTCCGCTAAAATATTTCCCTAATATGAATTACATGATTAAAGGAAATTCACGAAACATTTATAAGCCGATATACATAAGGGAATTATATAGCACCTGCATCGTCAATCAGCCTAAAATTATACAATTCCAACGTACGTAATGCAAAAAAATATTTAATACCCAACGATCAGAAGAATTTTGAATGACCAGAGCAAGACGATTTTGCGATGGTAGCGACAGATATTTTGAAGTGGAGACTGCTGTACATCGATTCGATCGTTAATAGAAACAAGGGACGACATGCCAATCACTTCAAATCCGTTAGTCACGTCACTAGAAGGCGGGGATGACACGGCCTTTGAAAGCCAGTTTGATTACTTAAAACACACAATAACCAAAATATCACTTCAGGGGGTTAACCATGAAATAAATTCAAAGACACTGAACATACTTCAAGCGATTCAAAAAAACTTGAGGACATGGATGTTATTGATCCAAACTTCTAGTCGAATTATTTACAATAACATTCTAACCTGACTTCCAATAATATTGTACAGAGTACAGTGCGAGTTTCACCTGGTTAATAGGTACATATGCATTTGTCGCGAAGTGTTCCAGCCATGAACTCGAACAAACTCGAGCGGTTAAAAGTAAGCAGTTGCAAAGAAAATTTGCTCTTTCACGATGCCGGAATTCAAACCATGGATGTGTCATCTCCGGAGAGTCGGCTTTTCCATTTAAGCTAAGCCGATAGGTACCTTGGCAGCTTATTAGCCAGGTCTTTTTTAGGAAGAACCTTATATTCTGCCCTACGTTGAGAGAGAGAGAAGGTTGGAGTTCCTACTGATCTCGAATGGTGGACCTAACTGTTGGGTCCATGACCACTAGGGTGAGTCCATAATTTCGAGTGCCATTGTAAAGAATGTGCCTCCTGGTGCACTAGGATTCGAACCGACGAATATGTCATCTCCGGAAAAACCGCTTTTCTGTTTAAACTACGGCGACGTTCATCTTGAAAGCTTAATTTCGAAGTATTTTATGCGGGGGGGACTTACATTCTCCACCATGTTTAGAGAGAGGTCAAAACACCGACCTGACCTCTAGTGGTCCGGTACTTGGCCACTAGAGTGAGTCCCAGTTGGAGAGCCATTGTAAAGAGTTGGAATTGGAATAGTCTATCGAAGGAAGTGATTCAGGCAAAGACGATTGAGAAATTTAAGTGAAAAATAGATGAGCAATTCAGTAGTTGTGTCTAATGATAAGTTTCGTTCTCCCCTGTTTGCTGTGATTAGCTTTGGGTTTAAATCTTCAAAGGTTTGAGTCTTGATTATGCCGATGTATTCGGTCTTGGGTGTTTTGCCCTTGGATGGTCGTTTGAGGTTTTACGTTTCTTTTCCTAATTGTTATTATTATTTGTATTCTGTGCGTTTTTTCATCATGCTTAGTTTCTACTTTTAATTGATTTATGTGTTTTGATTAATTTACTTACGTCATTATTTATGACGAGGGAGCTCTGTTCCCTAATTTGTGTAATGTTATTGACAACGGAGAGGGTCTCCGCAGTTTTTTTTTTGGTAGTATGGTGCTTTAGTTTCTTTTATATGTAATCTGTGTGTGTGATATTGGTTCCGTTTTTCTTTGTGTTTTGACGAGCGAATTCTGTTCCCTAATTTTTTTTCTGACGCGGTCGGCCTTGGTGGGCTTTTGCCTGTTGCCGACTCTGATATTTATTTGTATTTGTATTTGTAAAGAAAACTTGCCCTTTTATCGACGCCGGGATTAGAACCTACGGATCTGTCATCTTCGAAGAGACTGTTTTTCCATTTCAGATACGTTGACAGATATCTGGTTAGCTTATTATTGTAGTCCTTTAATCAAAGTGTAGTAGTAGGCCTTCCTAACTAGTTCGTTAAAAGGTGTTTACGTATGTGAAATTTTATGCGAAATAGACAAGAAAAAATAAAGTTCGCGACGTGACGAATGGTGTTTCATCATTGCAGAAAATAAAAGACGTCGTGTGACAGTGTTGTTGGTGGAGAAAACCAGTGACAAGCAGTCTGTCACAAATTTCACTATATGCAATATGGATAAAGCTGCCGATATTTTAAGATCTGAAGAGAAGTCTATTTTATCCTTGTGAGCTCAAATCCTTTAATATCGTAGTTTTCTTCCTCTATGGCGTTATAAACCAGTAGTGTTCAATTATAATGAACATCAGGGTCATGAATTTGTTTACTAATCAGGTTGTGGGCCGTAGGTTAAAAAAAAGTATTTCGAAATGACAAACTTCGTAGTAGAAACTACACTTTCAGACAAATAAGTACTTCCAAACACTGAAATCATTTTACACTGAAATCACGTAAGTTAGGAAAACGTTCGTAACAAAGAAGTTTTGAAAGATGTCTAATTATTTTTGTTTTCCTTTCCTGGATTGAAGAAAGTGTGAAAGTCCCATAGTTGAAGCTGTAAATTGGGAGATTGCTCTTCAATGTTGTCTGTCAGCGTATTATTAAAGACTGCAATATTGCACTTTATATTACCAAAGTATGAGAATCTTGAATTGGATTCATCCGTGGTAGGGTGTATGCATGTACACCCCCTCACCACCACTCAGCGATATATAATGGTTCTTCTTCGAGTTCTAATGTCAAAAGACTGGAACAAGGAAATATGGGTTAAGTTATATTTTTTGTGTAAACTAGTATAGAAAAGTTTAAGTTCATTGTGGAATTCGTTGAGTTCCACAAGGTCAGGCACCAAGTGATCTGTTCCCTGTACTTTTAAATTGAGTACATTAAGGTAGTATCTGTTAAAAATGCTCAATAATAAATAATTAATACATTTATTTCATCAGTCCACATTACATTTATACAGTACGCCTCACTTCATTTCTAAATTACGCAAAATAAAAGAAAGGAAATTGCAAACCCTCATGCACTCACAGATGTAAAACTAAGCTATATATCAAATACATTTCCATTGATATTTGTGCAACACTATAGCAATACAACTTCTTCATACAATATTATATAATGTTACACTATGTTACACAATGTTACTATAAGCGTGGAACCGATGCGGTGGCGCGAAAAATGTCCCCTACTGAGCACCCGTCATGCTACTAGGCATGTTGAAGAAAATTAGTACTTCGGAATTCCACTGCTAAGTATGTAGTAGTGTCTGATGGAACAAACGGATTAAAAAAAAATCAGGAGTTTTTTTTTTCCACAGTTCAAGCCGTTCTCGAATATAACTTTCTGTCTTTAGCAAGCTCTCTTGATCGTAAAGAAGCAGGTCCCTATATTCAGAATACATATCCTCTAAAACTTGACAAAATTGGAGGTTAAAAAAATATCTGTTGTCGCCCCTTGTAATAGTAGTAACTTTGGCTACCTTCTTAAGGATTTGGTCCTGCTTTGCTGATTTGACACAAAAAGCATATGCTACTGATTTGACACAAAAAGCATGTTGCTAATTTGACACAAAGAGCATGTAGCTGATTTGACAGAAGAGCACGTTAGTGATTTGTCACAAAGAGTTAATTATAATAACCCAAAGCTTCGAGAGCCTTTCAATACGACTTGAGTTGAAGAAGGTGGTCAGCAGGCCACCTTTTTGACAGCCCTTTATAAACGCTTCTTAGAACTTATAGTCATTGACTTCAGCGTATATCTACCATCAAGTCATCGTTGCACGTATGAGAGAAAATTCCTCGTGTGTGTCTATTGAAGGATTTCCGTTTTGGTTGAAAATAGCGTTACAGGAAATAATGATTTAACAACACCCAAGAGACTCACCTTTACTGCATTCCAATCAGAATTTAAAAAAAAATCCAAAATCTTTCTAGAATGTGTGTTTGTGTCATTTTCCTTACCTTGGGGCAGAGGACCTTGGAAGCACTGCGTCTTTAGTAGCAGCCGAAATAATCGATGAGATAATGAGTTACTGCTTCTTTGTTTCTGAAACAAACTACTTTAGTTGATTCTTTACAGCCATTAATAATGCAATCATAATTTATGGGAGGCGTTTTGGGCTAAAGCAATTAAATGCGCCCAAGAACTGCCGAAGTATTGAAGAATGCTCCAGACCTCTCCAAGAGGGAAATCTCCCCCAGGGGCTAAACGACAGACACTCTTAATTAATCGCCCCTTGTCTTGGACAACCAAATGCGATAACGTCAGCTATCGAACGTCCCGGGAAACTTCGAAAACGTCTTTATTTGTACCATTCCTCCCCCTACCTCCCGACTGAGAAACGAAACGGCCGCGGGCGCCTTTGCGACGTTAGGCGTCTGTTAGATTCGCGCACCGAGGAAAACGCAGAGACCTAATTAATTTGTATGCAAATGAAGCGAGAGCCGCTTTCTCGACGACTTTTCATTAGGTTCTGCAGCTGCATTGATTAGGCAACGTCTTGAAAGCCGCAATTGTTTGTGCCTCCTTTCGCCTCTACTTTCTCGTCTTCCGCTACCCGGGCTGGCTTTGAGAAATGACTCCTGGTGTCCATTTTTCCAAACACGCTGAACTTAACAAGATGTTTCACTTTGTCGACGTCACTTCAAGACCTCGTCGCTGCACATTCCCAGCGATTTACACGTCGTAAACGGAAAAATTCCGTGCACTGTGCGAAACAGGTTGAACTTGTGTTTCTCACGATTTAAAAATTCTCCAAGGAAAATACGCAGAACATGGACACCAAAGTATATGGCGAAAAATAGTTGCATAAAACTCATGGGAAAAGCAACATCCTCTCTTCTTTCGTAAAAGGCATTTTGAAAGTTTTATCTGTCAACTATTAATAAAGCTACTTTCCGTTACAAGGACCACCCTTGATTTTTTCTGATATCCTTTTCGGGATGGACCAGTGATTGTTGGCTCTTCTCTTATTCGAAAATGTTCTTGATAAATGTACGTAATGTTACTTTAATTTGGCCTAAACGGAAATTTGTGCAATTAAAAAGTATGTTGACACCATAAAAAAAAAAACAGAAAATACACAAATAACAAACGACCTGTAGTGGAAATTCAGAAGTGCGTGGATGATTTAGTAAATTAAATTTATGCGACCAATGCAAATGGATGAAGAATTATTTGTTCAATCATAAAGAATTTAAATCACTGCTGTAATTTTCGATTTACACTTATTGCAACCTGCAAACAAATTAATTCGCAATTATGAAAAAAATAAAAGAAAATGAAAGAAATAAAGAAGAGCCAGCTATTATTAAGTCTATTTAGGAGCGAGAAGGCAAGTTTTGTTTTACTGTGAAAATAAAATTAATTATGGTTTACGCCATCTTTACGTGCATGCAAAAGAACATACAAGAAACAGAACGAAAGATCATTTACCCAACCAGCTGCGCAGACCGGAATTCCAAAAGAAGCGATGGTACTCACGTTGTAATGTCCACTCACAAATGTGACTTCAATATGAACTACCGAAATACCCCGTCGGCGTAGCTTAAATAGAAAAGCGATTCCTCCAGAGATGAACGTTCCAGGTTCAAATTGCGGCGTCGGCAACTGTTCTTTACAATATGGCGCCCGAACAGGGCTCACACTAGTGGCCAAAGACCAAATTGTTAGGTCCACCACTCGAGGTGAGGTCATTACCCTGATCTCTTTTTCAAGTGGGAAAGGATGTAATATCCACCCACAAATGACTTTGATATAATCTACTGAAATACCCCGTCGGCGTAGTTTAAATGGAAAAAGTTTTCTCCCGAGATGAACGTTCCGGATTCGAATTCCGTCGTCGACAATTTTTCCTTACAACGTACGCACATAAAACAATTCAAGAATGTTTTTAAAGGGCTAAATTTTCATAACACTAAAAATATGGTCCGAAAAAAAATCACAAATCATTCGACACGTACTTAGAGACGGTCAACACAAATTTCCCCTCTGGAGGCATGGCAGCTCCTTTTATACCCATGCGCTACCTCAGTAAATAGGAGAAAATTATTCTTCACACGCATCTACAATAGTATGCCACGTGTTTCCGAAAGCGGAAGAAGACCTGATCATTGGCCAGCGTCGCCACGGAAGCCGTCACCAAAACAGGCGATAAGCACTGTGGGCTTTCGCTAACCGATTTGGGAAATTAGACGGGGAAAATGGTTTCTCTCTCTCTCTCTCTCTCTCTTTCTTCTTTTGTTATTTCTCCCTCCGTGCAAGTGCGGGCAACAGTGATGTTTTCTAAAAACGCAATATAATGAAACTTCTATAATTATATATCCATTTTCGGAAAACAACACTCACCATAAAGAATTTGTCAGAAACGAATGGAGTTTTATACGCATTAGTCATGTACATATAAGTAAATGTTTAGAATATAGACGCCAAAGAATAGTTTATTGTGTAAAATGAAGGGTACTGGTACAGGCATGGGCAACCTTTCCTAGTTCGGGGGCCAAATTATACATCTGTCTCCGAGTCAAGGGCCGGAACAAATGATTAAATGAGAAAAAATACTATTAAATGAATTAAAACAAGTTGCTACTTCGTATTTCACTTATTTATAAGATATTGCTTTGGTATAAAAGGTCTACATTAGTTGTATAATATAATGTGAATGAATAACAATTTAATGTGAAGATTGGCCTTGAACTACGAAATCAATATTGACGGTAAAATTACTTAAGGATAATTTCATAGAATTTTCGAAGTTTCCGTGCGTTATTCTTGTTCGAAGTTTTGATTTATTATATTTCGTCCTCGGAAAACACTGTTCACACATATATGCGTTGCCGAAAAGACATGAGTTTTATAGAAGAGGCGTTGAAATTTGTATATTTTTCTTCCACCAAATAAAAATTGTAAAAATCCGTCAAAGCAACGTGGTTAAAATGCGTGATTTCAGCACTAAATCCGCATAAAGCTCAATAACTTCCATCAGTAAATTTTGTGACACCTTATTTACATCAGCATCCATATGATGAGCAAATATAGCAAATGTGGAGTCTTTGTTTTGGAATTCGACAGACCTCCTATCAATTTACACTATTAATGATCTCAATTCATGTCCATAATAATTGTAAAATTGTAAGAGATATTTTTATCAGTTTCTAGTAACTGATTGGAAATTAATGAGAATTTTTAGCTCTTATCTGACTTTCCAACAATCATAGTTTATGACTAAAAGCTTTGACACGTCTGCAAAGTTCATGAATCACTTACCCTTGTTTTTGCAATTCAAGATTCAGTTCGTTTAAATATTCGGTGACATCTAAAATGACTGCTAAATTACACACGCAATCATAATCTTTTACTTTGAAAACTGAGTTTCCGTTAATGTCCATAAAATCTACAACTTTTTGTCTCAGATCATAAAATCGTTTTAACATTTTACCTTTACTGAATCGCCTCACTTCACAATAATAAGACACATCTTCATAATCATAAAATAGGTCTGCCAAATACTCCTAACAATGAATGACATAAAAACGTGACATAAAAACGGTAATACTGGCAAGTACAACTTCCATAACATTTATTAATTTAATAGAGTTTGCACACAAATCTTGGTGAATAATGCAGAGAAAATTTGTCAAATTTTCCCGGTGGATCTGTAGTTCTATTGCTCTTCTCTCTATTTCTCTCTTATAAACTATTCTAATAAATCCCGTCCTTACAAGGAACGTTGTAGGGGCAACATCAGTGCATATGCCAGGTAATAAACTCCATGTAAGCCCAAATCCCTAGAAGACTGTTGATTGTTTCAAACATATCTTCACCAGTAGTTGTTCCTTTTATGACCGAAGCGCCAATAATTCTTCTGCGATTTTAAAATCCGCATCAACTTCTCAAATAAATATTACTAGTTGTGCTGCATCGGAGGCATCGGTGTTTCCTCCAAAGCGATTGGAAATGCTTCCAAACTACAATCTGTTCTTTTAAAAGTTATTTATATCATAAGCCATGATTTATATCCGTCGGAAAATAGTACCTCTTACCAAAAGAATATTCTCGAAGTCTTTTTTGTTTTAGCACATATTATACACATGCAACATCCTGAAAGCATTCCTTAATAAATCCTCCTTCACGAAATGCTTTAGAATGCTCAACAATTTTTTTGGCTTCTCACCAAGCTGGCTTTGGCAATGCCGTGGTGCTACGTTCTTTGCGTGTCGAACATTTGCTGTTGTGTATACAAGTTACACTTCAACATTTGTATTTTATCTTTTCATAGTTGCCCACCAACATTTTGGTGACCTGCATGTCTCGAAGTAAATTCTCTCCCCCCCCCCTCATCAAGTTGTATTATTTGTTGAAGGATATGGTTTTCTTTCACAGCAAACATACATGCAAGTATTTATTCAGAACAAGAAAAAATAATCAGCCACCTAGGTTTCTTGAAATTGACGGTTCTTTTCATCAACTTTTCTCTTTTTAACAAAACCCCTGACAATGTATAAGATTTATAGGTGGTATTCAGAACTGTCAAACAAAACCGTCTTCTACAACAGTGGCACTGAACAGGATACAATATAAATGCAGGCACTGAACAAAGCACGATAACAGCGCAAATACTGTAAAGAAAAGTATTCGACGCTGGGATTCGAACTCGCGACGTTCAGCTCCGGAGGAACCGCTTTAACCGATTAACCTACGCCGAAGCTATCTGGGAAGCTTATGTTTGAAGTCATTTGAGGGTGGACATTATATTCTCTGCCACTTGAAAGAGAGGTCAGATTAACGATCTGACTTGGAGTGGTGGACCTAACGGTTGTGTCCTTGGCCACTAATGTGAGTCGCTAAGTTCGGGCGCCATTTGTAAAGAAACACTTTACTTTATGTCGACGCTGGGATTCGAACCATCGGATTTGTCATCCCCAGAGCTCCGGAGTGGCCGCTTTAACCGATTAAGCTACTCCGAGGATTTTTTCTGTATCTGATTTTGAACTCATTTGTGGGTTGACAGTATAATACTGAACTAAAACTTTATAGCATGTTTACACCCGCCACTAGTCAAAGTGTGAAAGAAACCGTGGTAGGAGGAGACATGGTGTGTGTTTTGCGCAGGTCACATGACTCAGCTTAAAGTGAGTTGGTAGAACACACCATGTGTTTTCTACCATCATGAATCAAACACATTTCCCTGAAATTAAACTAGCGCTGGAACCAGCCTGGGGGTCGGGGGTTGCCCATATGTGCACTAGTGTCTAAATTACGGTGGGATAATTACAGCAAATGTTTGGCTGTCCACATTTGCTGTAACTGTATCTTGACATCTTGCACACTGATGAAGTTGGTTTCAAATTCTTTTAATTGGCAATAAAGACGTCTATCGGGCATTCCGGGGAAGTTAGGCAACCTGGTAGAGGCGTACATGAAAGACACCATTTGTGAATGTAGAATATCCTAATCCTATCGCTTCTCTGTCATTGTCATTGAGATAACGACTAGGTGAGACGAACTGTCATATACGATGGTTCTCCAAAGTCTGTGGAGAATTTGTGATAATCGACAGAAAAACTGGGATTGAGGTTGCTGAGCAAGAGAACATCACGCAGGAAAGCGGACGTCTTGACTGCACAACTGCGGCACCACTGCAAACAGACACGAGAGTGGGTCAATGGCAGAACAAATATTGCGCTGCCATTGACCAAATGTTCTCCTGCAAGGCGCCTGGAAACGGTTCTTGCAGACACGAGGACCTTGAGACACGAGGACAAGTTGGGAGTGTCGGCGCTCGCCGCATGACCAGACGATTATGTCTACTCGTGGTACGTCGGGTGCATCCTGAGCTCGATTGCTTGTGTGTGAGTACCCTTCCGCATCCGCTGGTCTGAACGGATTATTTACTGAACAATAAACATTTTGTGAAACTCCCCGAAAAACCCGAAAAATTTTGTGAAACTCCAACTAAATAAAGTGTAAAGTTGTACAATTTTAAATAACTAAAGTGTAAAACTAATTTAATTCGTTATTGTTTTTGGTCGTTTTGAGAATTTTATTCGATTTTAGGATGGTACGCAACAAATTATATTCTTTTTTATGTCATCTCAACGAATTTGATTCATGTTTGCGTCGTTTTAAGGAGTTTGATTTGTTTTTAGGTCGCTGCAATAAATTTGATTCATTTTTAAGCCGTTTCAACAAATTTGATTCGTTTTTAGGTCGTTGGAATGAATTTGATTCGTTTGAGGTCGCGATCTCCAACATTTTGTAAAAGTCTAACCAAGGTAATTAAAATGTAAAATTTGTGAAACTCATTTGATTCATTTTTAGGTCGTTGTAACGAATTTTCTTCGTTTTTAGGTCGTTACAACAAACTTTATCCAATTGTAGGTCCTTACAACGAGTCCGTTTCGTTATTGTTATGTGTAATGAATTAAATAGTTTTATCGATCATTTTATAAGAAGGCTGAATCATTTATTCTTCAATACCCTTAGTAACTGTGAAGATGTTCCTTTCTTTAGCATTTCGGTGAACATTATTTTCGTTAAAATACTTGCTACCGCTTTGCTTTTCGTTCTCGGACGTTTCTTCATCTCACGTTTCCATTGCACGTTTCTATGTTTAAAACAATTCAAGAATGACGATGCTACTGGTG
>JJRW01S0007372.1:92954-106325 GCA_001188405.1 Loxosceles reclusa | reverse complement strand
TTGGTTCAGGTGTTTGGTGAATGTTATTGACTCTGTTTTCGGCACGGGTTGTTGCAATGAGCGCTTGTTTCCGCTTCAGAAAGTTCCAGAGATTACTAGATTCGTCGCCGTCCTTTAATACGAGCGCTCAGCTTCAGCTTGGAAGGAGACCTTGTCTGCGATTGTTCCTTATGGCGATTTCTGAAAGCGCGTTTTCTCTTTTTCGGAGTTTTTAATTTGCATTCATTCTTTCGGAAAGAATTCGTTCTAGAGCACCGGACGCTAGACATTCTTTGTATACAGTTATCCATGCGGATCCCAGTTTCGTTTGGTTCCATTGCATGAGATATTATTTGTTTCTCTTAGTTTTGTTGTTTTTGTGTGCGGGATAGTTTGGCTTTCGCTATGAGTTATGTGTGGAGAATAAGCGGGAGTACATGGTTTTTCCTGAATTGGCGCCGTATGGACTACTGTGCCGAGGAGTTTGGGTTCGAGTCCTTTTAGCATGGGTGTGTGTGTTTTCACCTTCTTCACTTTGTTCATGTTCATCTTATGTTCGCTACAGCATGATCTCTCTCTCTCTCTGCCTTGCTGGGCTCATGAGCCAGAAAACACAAGTATCATCATAGTCGGCGCCATAAAAAGGAAATAGTCCTCTCATTCATGAGTATTGTAAAATTAAGCCGGCTTTCTTTATGGTGTAAATTCTTTAGTAAGAGTATGTTAAGTTTGTGATATTCGGATTGTTTGGTATCAGAAATTTGTATTGATGTGCTCGTAATTTTGAAAGTGTGTACTGTTAAATCAGTTTGCACTGTATCGAGAATAGTTGCTGTAACTTTCTTTTAAATTACTTATATTTGTAAATCACCTAACTCTCGTATCTTATTCGGTTGTTTCTGTTTTATATCTTTCATTTTATTTTCTTTATTAAATAAAGCATTCCGCGTTTCTGAAGTTCGCCCTTTTCTTAAGTGTGTTTTAATTTCTGTTTTACTTGCCATCTTGATAAATTTACTCCCTCAAAACTCTTGTAACGTCTAAATTTTGCAACAATATTATAAATGAAATTAATCGCAGAGAGCGAAGCTTGGATGGAGAACTTTTGGAAGAACATTAGTATAATATTTAAAGGATATATGAACCATTCTCTGCACGAAAAGAATGTCTACATTCATAATTCAAGTTTTCTCTTTTATAACTGTGAATTTAAGATTTTTTTCTAAGGTATAAATCCAGTAACTTTTGATTATCCTCAGCAGATGCTTATATCTAGATGTGGTCATAAAAGCATTCGACTTCAGTGTTCGACAGAGGCAAGTTCACAGACAAATTTATTGACAAACTTGAAAATTATTATGGTACTGCTGTCCGAATTCTCCCTTCGGGGGCTCACTTTTTTCGTGAGTGACGTGCCGTCTCCGAGGTGCCTCAGCAATTTAGTGTTACGCACTTAAATCCTGCTTGGCCTTATAGGTTCTTGTCCCATTAAATTCTAATTAACCAACCAACCGAAGTAATTCTTGCAACCTGATTAAGAGAAAATAGTAGTAACCTCTCTTGATATGTGTTGCTCAACCGCTACACGTACGATGAATGACCATTGCCCTCGTTAATCAGCAAGATGCTGTATGGTTTGGGTGTTGTATTTGCAAGTAAAACAATTGAAGAAAGATTCACTTGGTATATTTCTGGGTATTAAACATAGTTAAATCAGTGTATATGGAACCGTGCAATCAAAGTTTATTAAACAGAAATTATGACAATGTAAAATTGTGATTCAATGGAATGATTCGATGACATTCTATGGAAAACCATTTCAAGTGAAATATTTGTGTGTCATCAACAACGAATGTCGATGTTTACGAAATTATCATTTAGTTTAATGTTGGGTATAAAGGGCTGTTATTGCCGTTTCATAAGAGGAATGAATCCTAACAAGTTGATTGATTACAATTTTACGGCACAAAGACCGGTCTAAAATAGACAGTAACAAATTTATAGCACAAGGACCCGCCTGGAGGGTACGGCGCGATTTACTGTTGGTGTATTTTTTTTTTAGCCACCTCATCCGTGTTTGCCTACGATCTTTTAAAAGAAACACGTTAGGGGACGGTGTTTGTAGGGAAACATCGTATTGTTTTTCAGTTCTCTGAAACAGAGGGATTTTTTGATGGGAAGTACGAATCTTCAAGGAATTCTGACGTCTCCGTTGCTTTTATGACGGTACGCGTCAACAGACTGATCTATTTATTTTCCTCGAGTGTACTTCTAAAACTAAAAAATATTGACTTTTAATTAATTGATGTTCGAAATTTCAATATGGCTACTATCATGTTATCCTCGAGATGAAGACTGGCCGTGCTCTTCACTCCGTTCTCGACGCGAGGACGTGCTACTCACTCGGCTGCGGATTAGGCATATACGTCTCACGCATGGGTTCCTTTTGCGTAGGAAGGACCCACCTAGATGTTCCTTCTGTCGTTCAGTTTTGTCTATTCACCACATTTTCATTGACTGTCCTGTTTTTCCGTCGGTTCGTGTTCAGGTTTTTAATTCTCGTGTTTTCGATCTTCATACCATTTTAGCAGCACCATCATTTGATTTTACCATTTTGAGATATTTTTCACTTTCGTGTCATATTTATCACGAAGTTTAGATCTTTGTTTTCATTGGTTTTTACCTTTGTGATGCGCTGGTTTCATCATCTTCTTTTACGTTTTCTTTCGTAATTCGTCTGTACCTTCCACGGGTGCATGACCAGTCATCTTGTTTATTTTGTGCTTGTTTTCTTTTCGTTAGTTTTGTATTGCTATTTATCAGAATGTTTGGCACAAAATGGCCCTTCAGGTTTTGTGCCATTAAACCTCAACAAACCAAACCAAACCATCTTCTAAAAGATTGCTATTAAATCTCGCTGTACGCTACTGTCTTACAGTATGCACTGACATCGAGTCTCTTAAGTGTGTGCTCCCTCGGGAGCTCACCGTTTGGTGAGTACGGGAGCGAGTGGCGTCCCCAACTTATGTAGTGCTCCGTGATCACCTTGTGTTTGGCACAGCATGGCCTTTACAGGCTCTTGTGCCATTAAACTTCAAATAACCAACCCTTAAGTGTATTTGTAATTATGGTCCGCAGAGATCAATGTTCTTAAAACCGTACTTTTTGTCGAATGATGCGTTGACACTTTCTGAGGATGTAAGGAATTTCGAGGTTTGCTAGAATATAGAAATACGCTACTAATCGGGACCCTTTAGTGTATGAATTCAAGAGTTTCCGACTAGTTTAACTGTCTTAAAACGACATATTTGATTTAAAATCTGTTTAAATAGTTCACAATATTAAAACGTCCTCAATGTCTCAAAGAGGAGAAGGTGGAACAACAGTGAGGAGATCCTCAGTGTCTAAAGAAGGGGCGAATGGGAAGCTGGGTCGAATGGTGATGAAAACAAGTTAAACGAAGTAGTCTTAGTCTCAAAAGTGCCGAAATCTTTCAATTTGGACAGAGACAGTGGAGTACCTAGGGTGCCCTATGATGTGCTGACGGGCGATCATGCTGTGCCAAACACAAAGTACGCTAGTAAAGCTTGTAATATTCAAGGCGTGCTAGATGTGCGGCTCACACCCGCGTTAAAAAAAATATCGCGCTATTATATTTTTACATTTCTTCATGTTAAGACCTCTTTTAACTGTTTTCTGGCTTCGTAGTGTTCCTTAAATTGAACACAATATATTTACGCTTCTCAAAGGGAAATTTGATTGTATTGACTTGTATTAGATTAGCGTTAAAACCCAGGTGTGCGACTGCACACGCTTTTAATCCCTTAAAACACAGGTATAGGTGACGATGCGAGTCAATTCCTTGATGTAATTATTCACTTGCGCGATATAGCGAAGCAGGGCTGCGCTAATTGAGTAGCAGAACTATACTTGTTGCTTTCAACATTTGTGTAGGATATATTAAATACAAATACAAATACAAACATCAGAGTCGGCAACAGGCAAAAGCCCACCACGGCCGACCGTCAGAAAAAAAAAAAAATTGGAAACAGAATTCCCTCGTCAAAACACACACACAGATTAAATTGTCAATATTGTCAATATATTCTACAAATGTCGCAACTAAACAAATTTTTAGGATTTAAACATATATTTCAATTGGTCTTTTTGTACGCATAAAGCGCGAACTGGTGTAGTAATAAGACTAGTGTAAATATATTTCTTCTACGAATAGTGTCGCGGTCTAGTAGTGCCATCTGGTGATATGTTTCGGTATCGTAATTGCAAACAGTGAGAAGAAACAGAGGAAAATTGAGTGATTAGGAGCGACAGCGGCGCCTTGGCGATGGTTCATTGCGTGTTCATGAGGCAAAAATAGGCAATCCGACGTTGCCTTTTGGGAAGTTTCGGGGGATTTCTATGACAGTATAAAGCTGCCAGCGCAAACGCATTAAGAGGTTGTTTCAGAGGTTTCATTCGAGATTCTTCCAGCGATGGATTCGAGTTCTGGTTAGCGATTCTTCAAAGCGAAAATGGGTTTTCTCTCTGTTGGTATTTTCCAGTGTTCCCTGATTGGACTTTGAGAGCTGGGTATTACCGTGGGTGTTTTCGTTAGATTATTCAGACTTTGCTTGCAGAGGATTTACCTCGTGGACTCCAGTTCGCTGTAGTTCCATTGCGGTGAGCTATTTTTTGCCCCCTTTGTGCGGGAATTGCTTGCTTTCGCCGTGGGCTACGCGTGAGAATTAGCAGGGATTTGGTGGAGTAAATTTAACCGGCGCTGTATAAAAATGAAATAGCCCTCCCTTTCTGCATGGCTATTTCATTTTTAAATGTTTCAAAATGAAATAGCCCTTCCTTTCTGCTCACCTTTTTGGTGTGTACGGGGAGTGGCGTGGCGCCCCGAGGTACCTGAGCCACGTAGTGTTCCGTATTCACCATGTGCTTGGCACAGCATGGCCTCTGCAGGCCCTTGTGCCATTAAACTTCAAATCAACCAACCAACCCTTTCTGTAGTAGTGTAGCATTTTAGCCGGCTTGACTTGTAGTATAAATCGTTGTGTAAGAGTTATTAAACTTCGGTTATTAAAGTTGTTCAGTATTAGAATTACTTCAGGAATAAATCTGGGCATTTGTGCGGATACGACTACTCTTTCGAAATTTCAGAATTGGAAGCTCAGTATGCTAGTCCTGTGTCTTCGAACATACCCCCCGGATAGCCCCTCAGGGGCTCACTTTTTGGTGAGTACGTGGAATGACATGGCGTCTCCGAGCCATATAGTGTTCCGTAATCACCTTGTGTTTGCCACACCGTGGTCCTTACATGCCCTTTTGCCATTAAACTTCAAATAGCCAACCAATAGCAACCAACTTCAAATAGCTTCAAATAGCCCAAACTTCAAATAGCCTCGTATAGAACGGCAGCGGTGTGTCCTCACATGACTGTAACACTTTTATTTTCCGCGGCGGTCTATTAGTTCGAGTATAAACCGAATTATACGCCGAATCCTATCATTTTGAGACTTTGTGGCAACCTACGAAAGGTATTCCTCACTAGGTGAATCTCGCAGCAGCTCGACTCCTTGAATACTATACGTTCCACTGTCCCTCGGAAACGCGCCGCAGTACCATCGAGGAAAGAAAATTCTGCGGTACAATTGCTCTTTGTCTGCAAGTCTCGAGCATCTCACTTTGATTCATCATTCTCTCGCAGCCGAGACTCTAACCCGCTACGCTGTCTTGCGAGAGGTTACGGCTGGCACACTAGGTGCGATGTGGGTGGTCACAGTAGTCCAGTTCTCAAAACAGATTCCAAAAAGAGGCTTCGAACCTGAAGTGCATCAATGAAGGCCTGTCCGTGATGGATGAATCACCTTTATGATTAGAGCCGGGTCACTCGTGTGTACTTCTTTTCTGAGGAAACTTCCTCTCATAATGGTGGTTTAAGGAATAGCTGCCGTCAACCGTAAATCAAGAAGTAAAATTTTAGAATTTGGATAAAATGTGAACCCTACATTTCAACCCATATAGTGTCATTCTGCATTTTCTAAAGTCTAAAATGTTTTAAAAAGTCTAAAGGACTCATTAGTCGTCCTCAAGCAAAGTCCTCGAGTGCGGTCCTAATGGGAGAACTACTTATTGTTATGTTCATAAAGAAAAGAGTAGTAAGGGGGAGAGAGCAAGACATTTCAAAAATACTTTACTCACGGATAACGGTAATGGGTATATAAAAATTATATATTATTTTCATAAATTCACAGAGAGTAAGTAATGAGCGGCATTGAGAGAGGAATTACTTCAAAGTGAATCATAGCTATTTTTCGTGGTACGATAATACAAACTTTCGGTGATTTCTGCACGATTTTATTTTGCTGTGAGACACCATGTAATATTGCCGCGAAGTCTTTTAAACATTATTTATTGTAGAAGACTGCACATGAAAATAATGGGAATTCACATCCGAAGTTGGTGAAACAACACAAATTTCTAATTCAGTTTCACATTTACACTTTATTCAAACGATTACAGCTACTCGCCTCGGCTTCAGATGAGTGATTTTGAAGCCAAACGTTTAACAATTCTCTCTGTTTCTACCACCTGTAAAACAAGACACAAAAGACACACAGTGTCTATGAGTCCATGTACGACGTAGTTCTTTTATACCTAAGAAAAAATTGTCACGTCTTGAGAGCAGAACTCTGTCGAATTCTTTTCCTGTGATTGGCTGGACTTCCACCGCTTTTGAGCAATCGGTTGCAGTCTTTCTCACACACTAAGCTACCATTTATTAAGTTGTACCTATCACCGGCCACCAGGAGGCAGTTGCATCGCGAACATGTGAAGCAGTTCACGTGATAGACGTAGTAATGAGCACGCATCACAAGTTCGTTGGAAGGAATAATTTGGCCGCACGAATGGCATTCACCTCCGGAACCAAACAACCTGGAAAACAAAACAAATTCGATAATTAAAAACAAGTAAGTGCATAGAAATTTATGCATTTCAGTACCTTTCGTAAAATACCTGGATGGAATATTTGCACGCAGTTTTATGTAAACGCCGTTAGTTTTTATGAACATACATCCATTTCTTACAGAATTCGTTGCGAAGATTGCTGTAGACAAAGCGGTTCATGTTGGAGATTGGGGGAGGGCGAAAGCAAAACTCCGTTATTTTCTAAAGAAGTGTTAAATGATAAAAAAAATAATAATGTTGATGTGTTGTTTCTTGATTTTTAAAAGCAATATATATGGCGTTTCACAGTAAATGAAACGAACAGGAGTAGTTGATGGTAAGTTTCTGGGAACGCAATTCGCTTAAAAACAAAGTGCAGCATATTATTTATTGATGTAAGTTACTCAGAATGGTCAACTTTTTTCATGTGTGTCACGCTATGAATGACGGGTTTTCAGTCTTCGATGGCGCTAGCCGGTAAGCGTTGTGTTCCGATAAGGCGGTTTTGGTTTCTCACCTTATCGTCCGCAATTACATTTAAATTAAAATAATCTCTAATACGCAATCAATCTGACTGGAGACGTAATTTAAAACACATAACGTTTATTAACAACCATACTTAAGCATTTTAAAATGTTTAAAATAAATGTGCATACAGGTCGACTAGGCTTGAAGCCAACTTTCACTGTTAACTGAAAATATATAGATAAGAATTTACTGAAGTGTCTACGGGGGAGAGAGGGAGAGAGAGACATAGTTATGAATTTTCACTTCTAAATAGTCAAAGTAATTTTACTACCACTGGTGATGAGACCGTACCCTTTTTATCTATATCAGTATATTACATTAAGGTCCTACTGAGGAATGAATAATGACAGGAAAATCATGCTCACCATATCTGCTGGGGTCTGCTGAAATCACTATGCCCTCGTATTCCACACGACGTGAAGCACTAACTTTCTTGCTGACGCGAACAGTCTCTACAACCACGTATATCCTTTCATTATTTACTTAGAGAACACCAACAATATTCGCGACCGCGTTTGCTCTTGACTACGAGCTACGGTGCACTTAATAAAAATTCGCTGACATACGGAAAAGTCCTATGAGTTCCAGGGGCGACGCTCGTCTATCTCACGAACTTCACAACGTTGTCCTTGCTGACATCGAGGCAAACTTAAAAAATCTTTCTTTACTTTTCTAAGTTTTACGTCTTATACCCCATGGTCACGCCTTCGCACCTCCTTACGATTTCTTTCTTCCAATCTTCTCCTCGGGGAGGGCCCTTGCATTCCCACCTTTGCGGAATCTGGGATCTGTATCTACGCTACTGGTTGAAAACTTTTCTCATTCAAACTATTGGCCAGAACCTAAACACAATACATTTTCTCCCTTTCCCCGGCCCACCTGGCAAAATACCTCTTTTCCACCCTTCGGACGGTCCGTGGCTTTCTCATATTTTTCACTCTCCCTTTGTTGGGTTTTTCATTCCCCTTTCATTTATCTGTATTTCTACCTTTCAAACCCATTCCCTTTCCTTTGTAACGATATCTACTAACTTCAAAGTTATGGCCTAAAGTTTCCTCGTATCTTGGACCTCCCTGAAACGTCCCCTCATCTCACCGTGTCTTTCTACGCACATTTCTATTCTTTCGTAACTTTTCGTCACACCTACCCGGCGTTTCGCTGCCTTTCCTTTCTCAGCTTTCTCGATACTCCATGGAAACCATGCTGAGTTCTACTTTTCTTTCACCTCACTCTTTCATACAAGCTTCTTTTACGTAACCCTTCGTGTGGGGTCGAACTACCCTGCCTAAGGTTCCCTTCTCTTCCTTTTCTGCTTTTCTTTTCCCCCTTCCCCTACTCTCTCGGAGGAACGTTTTGAAACCCACTTTCTCTTCGTTAATCAATTGCAAATTAAGGTTTAAATTCATCATTAAATATGTAATTCTCTGTTTTCTCTTAGTCATGCCTAAAAGGACATGACATGTGCCTCAATGTTGAAGACCGGAACTTCTTCCCCTCCCCCCACCGATACATGTTGTAAAGAAAAGTTGTCGACGTCGGTATTCGAACCTGGAACTTTTAGCTCCAGCGCGACTGCTTTCCCATTTATGCTAAGCCGACGAGTATCTGGGTAGCTCATATCGAAGTTCTTTGTGGGTGGACATTATATCTTTCCCCAGTTGAAAGGAAGGTCAGGGTACGACGAAACCTCGAGTGGTGGACTTAACGGTTGGGTTCTTGGCCGCTAGTGTGAGTCGCTATATGCGGGCGCCATTTGTAAAGAAAAGTTGTCGGCGTAGCTGAAATGGAAAAACAGTCGCTCCGAAACTGAACGTTCCGGGTTCGAATCCCGGCGTTGACAATTTTTTCTTTACAACTCTTCCACGAATTATTAATGAACCCAGACCTCGAGTTAACCCTGCTGAACACAGGAGACAACACCTGTTTTCGTGCAGTCACAAGATCTTTCACTGCACTTGATCTGTCTTTCTGTGCTCCGTCAGAGTATCCCCTGTGGTTGTGGTCAGTTCATCCTAACCCAATGGGAAGTGATCATTTCCCGATATCGTTGACTCAGTCCACCGCTGAGGTTTGCGATTTCAAACGTGTACCCCGGTCGAAAATTCGCTACGCCGACTGGGAATTGTATGCCCCATTGGTTAACCTGAAGAGAGATATGATAGACATACAAATTATTGATCAAGCAGTGTCAAAAATTACATCATCCATTCTCCAAGCAGTAAAGTCGTCCATACCTCGCACATCCGCACGATTACCGAAACCATGGTGGAACCACGAATATACCGCAGCCTACAAAGCGTAAAGGAAAAGTTAGAATATTTTTCGCAGGCATCCGACAACATGAAGCGATTTCAGCGGGTTTGTGCAAATGCTCGCCGTGTCTGCCGTCGCAGTCAACGGGAGTCGTGGCAGAAATATGAATCCAGCATCACGTCCGCTGCAAATTTGAAAGAAATAAAGTCCATATAATTAGTAGACATTTCACTTCCCATCCCATATCTACTTTGAACACTGATAGCCGGAACCGTATCAGATCTTTCGGTATAGCAGATACCTTGGCAGAAACATTTTCCAAGATCTCAAGCACTACCAACTACAGTACTTCATTTCGGGAAACTAAATCACGTGCTGAAAGCTCACCTCTATCTTTCAGGCCTTTTACACCTGATGGTTATAATACTCCATTCGCACTTCTTGAGCTGCAGGCAGCTCTAACTCTTTGTGGTAACTCAGCAACAGGTCCCGATGATGTGCATAATGCCATGCTTCGTATTTATCATTCGATTCCCTCCATGTTCTGTTACAGAGGTTCAACCGTATATGGATGGAGCACGATTTTCCATCTTCGTGGCGACATGCTATTGTACTCCCATTCCCAAAACATGGAAAAACTCTTCCTCACTGCAAATTATCGCTCAATTAGCGCTCACAGGCTCTTTATGCAAACTATTGGAACGCATGGTCTCCCATCTTCTTCACTTTCTGGAATCATCCGGTCTTTTATCTCTGTTCCAAAATGGATTCAGGCGGCTTAGATCATCTACAGACAATCTTAAATCCCTGGAGACGTCTGTCCGGGAGGTGTTTGTTCGTCGCGCATACCTTGTTTCACTTTTCTCTGACCTGGAAAAAGCCTATGATTGGAGATATTGTATCCTCCGTGACCTAAATTCAATAGGTCTCCGGGAAAATTTACCAATTTTTATTGGAAACTTTCTTACATCTCGTACTTTCCAGGTTCCGTATAGATAACACAATTTCACGCAGTTTTTCCCAAGAAGAAGAAGGCGTACCCCAAGGCTCAGCATTAAGTGTTACACTTTTTGTAATCAAACTGAATGGCATTTTGACAAATCTCCCTCCAAGTATTCAATACTCCATGTATGTTGATGACTTGCAGATCTCATACAGCTTAGCAAATATGTAACTTTTGGAACGTGGACTGCAACGGTCGCTGAGCAAAATTCTTCGGTGGGCGGACGATAACGGCTTCAGATTTTCCACTGAGAAAACGGTCTGCATGCATTTCTGCCGTAATCGAGGTTTACATCCCAAACCGAAATTATATCTAGGTTCTGAAGCTATTCTAAATGTGCCTGAAACCCGTTTTCTTGGTCTCGTCTTTGGCCGATCTCTCACTTTTACGGCCCATATACGACAACTGAAAGTGAAGTGCATGAAGGCGTTTAACATCATAAAGTTCTTATCATCTGTCAGGTGGGAAGCTCATCGCACCTCACTATTACACCTGTATCGATCTCTTATTCCATCCAAACTGGATTACGGTTGCATGATCTATGTTTCAGCTAGTCGGGCTCTTTTAAAGTTGCTTGATCCGGTGCATCACCTAGCGCTTTGTCTGTACACTGGTGTTTTTCGAACTTCCCGTGTTCATAGCTTGTACGTGGAAGCTAACGAACCATCCCTTTCACTGCGACGTCATCAACTCAGCCTTCAATATTACTTCAAGTTAAAATCTCACCATAGTCACCCACTATGGCGTCGACTGTTTCAACCGATTTATACCCATCTCTTTCGCTCACGTCCAGCTTGCATACCAAGCTTTGGGTTCCAAATGCAATCGATTTTAGCTGAATTTCAGATTGACTTCGGAGCCATAGCAAATTCTGCGTTAGACTCATTCTCACCACGGGAGAGGATATTTTCGTCTTTGTATCTCGATCTGTGAACGTATGTTTAATGTAGTACACCAAATGCCCAATATGTGCAGTATTTCCTTGAGCACCGAGCCGCATTTCCTGATCATATTCCCATGTACACTGATGGGTCAAAATCAGATGGGTATGTTGGATCCGCGATGGTATGCGGCGACGTTACACTCACTGATAGACTGCCTCCTGAAGCAATCAACTTATCATCCTATTTGTCCCACATACATGCCGCCATGAGCAACTTATTATCACAAGGTTTTTATATTCGTTTTTACTGGATTCCAGGACACGTCGGAATTTCTGAGAACGAGGCAGCAGATCGAGCCGCGAAGTCTGCTACTTTGGCTGGCCCTCTGCAGATGCCTGTACCATACACCGACCTGAAACCTGTCATTCGAGCCCGTATTCGCACTATCTGGCAGAATGTTTGGGACTCTCAAACTGCTAACAAGTTGCATGCAGTGAAGCCCGTCCTGTGTGACTGGCCTTGTAGCCGTTCACGCAGAGAGGATGTTTGACTGACTCGCATCCGTATTGGACACACCCGACTCACACATGTATACCTCCTGCGAGGTGAGAATCAACGTTTTTGTCCAAATTACCACTGCATTCTCACAATAAATCACCTATTAATTGAATGTCCTGCTTTTAATCATCTCTGTTCAAGAATCTTCAACAATAGTAATTTGAATCTTTTAAGCATTTTGGGATCAACATGTAATTTTTATCTGCTTAAACAATTCTTGATTTCCATCAACATGTATCATATAATTTGAGATTATGCTTTTACTTAATTATCGATCTTCATTTTGTAAAATTCCTGTTTATATGACTGCTATCTAGATTCTGGAACTGATCGTCTAATTCTTAATTGTTTCAACAGGCATCCGGAAGTGTTGTTTCGATGAGTACCCTTCGTAAGGAAGCACATTTGCTGGGTTTTCATGGACGTGCTGCAGCCCACAAGCCTTTCATCCCCAAGTCCAAAAGCACCGCGCGGCTAACGTGGTGTACAGAACGTCGACAGTGAACCATTGAACAGTGGAAACAGGTTCTCCGACGAATCAAGGTTCGCCCTCTGATCGTATGGCATGGTCTGGATTTGGCGTCAGCATGGAGAACGCTTCCTGCCGCAATGTATTTTGACCACAGCGAAGTTCGGTGGAGGTGGAGTTATGCTGTGGGGGTGTTTCTCCTGGTACGGCCTGGGACCCTTGGTCGTAATTCCTGGTACGCTTAACGCAGAGGCCTTCCGCACCATTTTGAACCATGTGCTTCCTACGTTATGGCAGTTTTACAGGGTGGGCCCATGTTACTTCTAAGACGACAACGCCAGCTATTTTGTTGCTACGTCCACCATGGCTTGGTATGGTGACAATGGGGTTAATCGAATGGCCTGGCCTGCCAAGACCTTAACCCTATCGAGAATCTGTGGGACGAGTTGGATCGTCGGCTTAAGAGGTTCCCCCGCTGTGCGAAATCCGTGTAGGAACTCACCTCTATTCTCCAAGCCCAGTGGAAGAAGATACCGCTAGCCGTCGTACAAAGACTGGTGGAGAGTATGGTCCGGAGGGTCGCAGCTAGTGGAGGCACCAACCAACTACTAAAGGTGAATAAATTTCGTTTTCCTTTTCTATCACAGGTATCCAATTACTTCTTGGGAGATAGTGTAGCATAATAAAGTACCGCTATCTCAGTTACGTTTAGTTAAGTTTTGTTTCAGTGACTTTCAAAAAAA
>JJRW01S0007362.1:7611-19267 GCA_001188405.1 Loxosceles reclusa | reverse complement strand
CTTGCCTCTAGCAAAAAAAAGTTGGACACCAACTTCTCTACAACAAAGAAACTTCACCTCGTGTGAACCTCATTCCTCCTATCGACGAAGGTTGCGAATTCAGTAGATTCTATTCTTTTTAGAAACAGACCCTCAGACACTCTCTCTATTAAAGACTCCCTCCTCTCCCATAAGGTCTTAAGAAACAATTCCAGTCTTACACATTCGAAGAGCCTAAAGTCATCAAACTAACCCTGACGTAATTATTTCGAAAGCTGTAAAGAATATCTTTACTTCATGTCGACCCCGGGAATCGAACCCGGAACGTTTTGCTCCGGAGAGCCGCTTTAACTAGTTAAGCTACGTCGACTATTGTCTGTCCAAGCTTATTTTTAAGTCTTTTGTGGGTGGGCATTACAAAGCCGACAAGGGAGGACAAATTGATGTTACGAATAAGGTTTATACCTCAACAGCATCAAACAATTAATCGACGATGGACATTACGTTAAACTAAAGAAAGAACATTTCAAAGCTTCCCCACAAAAATTCGAAAAAAAGTTAAATCCTCTCGCAGGTTATCCAAGATACTTTATAAAACATCTAATCTCTTCCACTTCAAATTGCGCTAGACTCTACGTCCTATCCAAAGTGCACAAAGAAGGCTTCTCCTTCCGCCCGATTGTATCCAACATTGGTTACTCCCTCCCATCGCTGGGCCAAATACCTCGTTAAGAAATTGTTCCCACTACGCGTTGGCAACACCTTAAAGGTAAAAGACTCTATGGAGTTTGTCTCTCTCTTAAAAGACTTATCCACAGGCCGAGGTAACATGTCATCAATTAACGTCAAATAATTATTCACCAACGTCTCAATTACAAGAGCCATACTTTAATTGTTTGAATAATAGACTTCTTGAATGTCACTTCTCTCAGCCAGAGAGGTCAAACATTTAAGTTCTCTCACAAAACTCTGCTTAGAGTAATCTGCCTACTCCTTTGAAAACCGATTCTTCCGCCAAAAAGATAGATTAAGTATGGGTTGGCTTTTATCTCTCCTACTTACTTCTCCTACATGTATTATTTTGAATGCAAATTTTTCAAAAACATCGTTTATCGTTGTAATTGTAGAGAGATTCCAAACATTGTGCATATATGTAAACTAAAATACAGAGACAAAACAAAGTCAGTCGTTCGTCGTGATCAAGTTGAGCCACAGATCAACGAAACTGCTGTAGACCTTTGTCTATGAATTAAATAATTGCGCTGCACAGCGTTGTTTTGTCTCTGTATTTTAGTTTACATCAAGTTTATCTTTTGGGTCCAATACGTAGATGACACTTTGGTATTCCACGACCGCCCACCAGAAGAACTATCTCAACCTACACCAGAAGATTCAAAATTCCACCGAAAAATTCACCATCTCGGTGTACCGTAAACCATTTTCAGTTTCACTGTCTCCCCACTTTAAACCTTGCCACCTCATTTAACAGAAGCTCTCGGCCTTACACACATACGTTTTCCGCGCCGTTAAAATATGCACCGACCAATCTCTCTCTCTCTCTCGTCTTTGCACAAAGAAATCGACCATCTTAGGACCATTGCCACCCACCGTGACTTTAATCCAAACGTGATCGACCAGACCGTGAAGAATTGTTTCCGCTGAACAGCAGACGCAACCCAATTCAGTTCCTCAAGGACGAGTTATGCTTTACTTTTTGGCCCACATCAACAACCAAATCTTTCGAATTATGTAAAATCCAAAAAAAAAAAAAAAACAAAAAACAAAAAAAAGAGACTTCCTCCCCTTCATGCGACAAAATTGTGTTCTTTTACTTTAAATTTCCTATTCCTCACCACAATCTTCTTGAGACATTTATTAGAACCCATGTGAATATAGGATGTCTTTTATTGCTCACACATGCTGGTGCCTGAAGTTTCGTATCCAGTAGCACGAACAATATGTTTTAAAAGGTAAATTTATTAGATCATTCATTGCCCAACATTGCTGGGCCCTTGGACACAGATTCATTTTGTCTGATGCACAGATAATGAAAAAAGATTTTCCCTGGGAATTGGTTACTTTTGAGGTTTTATCCATCCATTCCTGCAAGGAATTTCTTATCAACGAACTCTCCTCAGCTTCCCCCATCCCCCTTGCATGATTAAATTTAATTCAAGCGCTTGCTTGAAGTAATAATGCTCCGCCTCACCTGATGGCGCGACCGAAGTTACCTTTCAATCACGCCTGTCTCCCTCCGCGACACGAAAGAAAGCATTTGGACTGGAACTGAATCTTTAGAGACTCGCGTAAAATTATCAGGCGTAGAAAAAATCCAAAGAAGGCAGTTTTTCCATAATTGCCGAAATTAGTCATTAGGAAAACTATCTTTATTGTGCAGTGCATAGCGCTGAGAAGAACCTTCTCTCATCTCGTTTGCAACTGGGAGTAACTCAATCAACCATTTTCAATCGTTTGCGCACAATGGGAAAATTCAGAAGGAAAAAACCGGTGTCATATGTCTTGAGCCAAAAAAAAACAATCATGTCATGAAGTGCTTCAGTCTGTTAAACAGACAACAAAGAAAGTCTTCCTTGTAAAAGATCGTGACGCCCGACGGAAAATTGATTTCGTACAACAATCTCAAACGCATAAAAACACAGCAAAGCAACGACATCGACACCGCGTATGCAATGTTCACTCCAAGTAAGTTCTATGCATCTGGTGGTAATATGCTGTATTACGAACTGGGGAAACCGAGTCAAACTGTTACTACTAATCGCTACAAGCTGTGAATGAACGAGGAAGTCTGTCGTAAACATTCACTTACCGCTAAAGGAATGGCGTCCCGTGCGATTGCTGCATGATAGCGTTTGGAGACTCTCCAGAAAACGTTTTTGAAACTTGGCTGGATGGTTTAGGAGCACGCGGCATATAGTCCCGACATAGCTCTTTCAAATTATCATTGGTTCATTATGGTTTGTCTTAACTTCTGGACATTTAATGAGGTGCCGAGGTGTAGAAATGGGTTGACGACTTAAACGAGTCCCACAATCGTTCTTCAGTTCTTCTTAATTCAGTTCTTCGCTGGAATCCGTGAGCTGTGCTACCAATGACGAAAGATGACAGATAACGACAGCTCATATTTTGCTAATTAAAGGTGTTGTGTACATTGCATATGCCTTGCATCACCTTGAAAGGCTTTAAGTCTTATTTGAACAGCATATATATAAGTTTTTCAATAGTGTGTGTGTGAAATCGTTCTACTTTCTCCAATGTTTATTCCGCTGAAATTTGGGGAAAATAATGGAAGGTAATAAACTTAGATTTCAAGTCTATACGAGAATTCTGACTCTATGTCACCATGTATACTCGTGAAAAGTAAGTTCGTTCTTGAGACAATAACGTCCTCACAATTATTATTTCTAACTCATGATGGGTTTGCGTCAATTTGCAAGTTTCTTAGCTCCCCGAATTTTCTGGGTGGGGTCGAGTTATAAGGAATAGACTGGATTTTTATTAGTAGAATATGCTCGCTTTCAATGAAATCTGTAATCAGACCCGTTTGATGAAAATAAAAACGGGTTTATTATTTGTAAATATTAATGGGGGAAACGAGAGCTTTCCTTGGAAAACAAAATCTTTGGAATCTTAACTCATGTGACTAATTTATTTCAACATAAATCTTCAACTACTCTTGTCCACGTTTAAGTATAACAAAAGAATTTCTATGAAACTGACATTTATATTTGCGGAAATAAAATATTTTACATATGGGGTGAATAATTCAATGCGTTTGCTCTCATTAAACACTAAGTTGAGGTCGGAGTCTCAGAGACGTCTGAGAGGAATAGGAGTGAAACGCGTGAAATCCGTCATTTTAAGCAGCTATATACTGTAATGCCCTTATTTAAAGCTCCGGTTAACTGAGCATGAGACGCTGACATCACATCTGAAGTTGAATTAGTTGTTTGAACTGCACCGACATCTGCAGACACCGACATCTCCGTTAGTTGAACTTCCTGGGGGTTAATTTTAGGTTCACGTGCTGACCAAAACAGTACGAACAAGGCTCGTGAGAAAGCTTAAGGAGATAGCTTTCGTTTCCTGACTAAAAGGTCAATTTCGACGTTGCGAGAGCATCTGCAGAACTTAAATGGAGGTGCCCTTTTGACCCGAGTGACAGAAACTCCTCGTAATTTCCAAGCGGTTCCCAACAAAACTTTTCCGCTTTTCGTTTTAGCGGCACCACGTGGTCATCGTGAGAAGACCACACCCTACTTACACGAATCGCTGGAAGTTCAACGGACCAAAAAGAAGAGCTACGACACTGCCAAGGGGCAGTACCTAGTGTAAGAGAGAAACTCTCGGTCTCCACGACAAACCGTTAACGTGGGACTTTTTCCTTGAGTATCAAGCAACAACTTTTCGCATGGATATACAGCCGTAGTGAATATGTGCAGCTAAGCTTTCCGTTCATGTTACAATTGATACTATGTGTCGTCTCGAAGCATGTCTATGCTGTAAGGATTTCTGCTTAAACATGTAAGGATTTCTGCTTAAACATGTAAGGATTTCTGCTTAAACATGTAAGGATTAACTGCTTAAAAATGAAAGCATTTCTGCTTAAACATCTGGAGTCGAATGTACCACTCTCTTCTCTGAAGGTGAGATCTCTAGAGTCAGAACAGCGTAAGATACCTTACTGTCTCTAGAGGCTGTAGCAGTGAGATATATATTGCCTATGCCTCTGGGAATAATATAACGGGGAACGGACATACCTAAAACTCTCAGGCAGTGGTGACCCGATTTACTCTATGAACATTCGCCTTCTTGCTTTCCGATTGATAACCGACGGTCACGACATCGGTGATCACACAGATAAGCTTCTTGCAATCATATAAACGAGTTACTTCGGCAGTACTGCGACTTCCGGCCCACTAGCAAGCACTCCACCAGATGTTTCAAGATGAACCCCAGTTCCAGTAGCGTACTTGGGAGAACCACATCCTCATCCTGCGACCTGGCATGAAAGGAGCGCCATCAACCAGCTAACATCGAGCACCGGCGGCGAATATCAACTGGGCATCTTCGTGTAACAGTTCCAGCACAGTGAAAGAGATAAACAACAAAAGTTCCCGTGTACAACCAAGTTCAGTGAAATGCACCAGATGCTTCCTATGTCTAGTGTTGTGTGGTGTGTTCGCAGTTCAACATCATGTTTCGATTTCGACCACTTCCGATTCCCTGCCACAGCCATTCACAGCGAGTTACGACGGTTGCACAGATTTTCATTTTTTTCAACGGAAGAATAAGTCAAAAAAGACAGCAGTCTACATACGCACCAGATACATACATATAGAACAACTATATATATAGGGTAAGAGTTACACATTTTTGTTTCTTCCCTTGACGTTTGTGTAATTGTAACAGTTAGCGTACATTATGCCGAAAGACCACGCGACTGATCTCCTACCTGACCCACACGTAAATCGAGTTAAACTTCCTGCATTTTGGAAAATTAACGTAGCCCTCTGATTGTTACAATGCGAAAACGCGTTCCAGCTCTCTGGAATTTCTCAAGACATATCCAAATTTAATGCTCTCATTACGCAAATCGACACTGAGTCCTTAAGCCATGTGAGCGACCTCATGTTTCAAACCCCGCCAACCGACAAACACACAGCACTCCGAGACAGGCTCATAGCAGAATTTGGAGACTCGGATAATACAAGAATTCGTAAATAGTTGTCCGAATTACAATTAGATGATAAAAAAAAACCAGTTCCCATCTCAGGCAAATGCGCGAGTTATCTGAAGGAAAAATTAACGAGGATTTCCTGCGAAATCTGTGGTTAAAAAGACTTCCTTCCTCCATGCAAAGCATATTATCTGTTAGCTCAGAGTCTCTTTCACAGTTGGCACTGTTAGCAGACAAAATCTGCTAAGTTAAGCCTGACCCTTTTTATGACGTGTGCAACCTCCTTTAGTGCAAGAGAGTTCGGGAGATGACCGCCCCACGAAGGGATCGGTCATCTCCCGAACACTCGGTTATCGCACTTGGAGGCGAAAATCGACTCTTTAACGAAGCAATTAGAGACTCTCTTTTTCCGCTCACAAAGCGCTGACCACCGGAGGGGGTCGATGACCCGAAGCCGTTCTTTCCCCTCTTTTCAAAGCAGGGACACTTCTCTTCCCGCGGAGAAACCGCAAGACGTGATGGCGTTTGTTTTTATCACATTAGAATTTCAGCGCAGCAGTGAATGCAGACAGTCCTGTTCCTATGATTCAGATAAAAAGATCTGACTTCGGCTGTCGTTGCCAACCCCGGGACGACAGCACTTTGTTCTACGAACAGATTGCACGTCATTGATAGGAAATCGAATCAATTCTGACTTATCAACAGTGGTTCAGACATTTCGTGTATACCACCGCCGAAGACGGCACGTAATTTAGCGACAACGGTCGCAGCTTTACGCTGCAAATGAAACAAAGATTCCAGCTTTTGGAACGAAAGTACCAGTGTTAGATTTGAGGTTAGGATGCCAATTCAAATGAGATTCCATGGTGGCGGCAGTCTCTACGCTGATCCTTGGAGCAGATTTCCTCAAAAAGTTTGGATTTTTAATCGACCTCAAACACTTTCGCTTAATTGATATAGTAACTCCACTGCATGTAAAAGGCAGCGGCATTGCTACGCCTCAGTCAGCAGTCAAGACAATTAACACACTTAGAGCGGGCGTATCACAATATTTTGGAAAATTTCCCGGAGATTACGAACTCGTCTCTGAAATCAAAATCCAGTTCCCTACGACACTGTTCATTGCATTCAAACAGAAGGTCCTCCTGCACGTTCCAAAGCAAGAAGACGGAAATTTTTCTTTTTCAAAATTGGATATTTTGCGCGCATACTATCAAATCCCCATTTACAAACCAAATATCCAGAAAACAGCGGTAATAACGCCTCAAGGTTTGTTTGAATACCCTTTTCTTAATGAAGGTTTGAGAAACGCAACTGTGCTTCGTTTCAACGGTTTATGCATAGGGTGTTGTGAGGGTTGATTTTTTGTTACAGCTACCTCGATGACATTTTGTATTTTTCAAGTAACGAAAGTGAGCACAAAGTGCATTGGGCCCAAATTTTCCAAAGACTCAGTGATTTAGGCCTCAAACTCAAAACAGCAAAATGCATTTTCGGAGTAGCAGAAATTTAGTTCTTAGGTCACTTAGTGTCCAAGGAAGGTACGCGCCCACTTCCCGAAAAGGTCGACGCCATTCTTGGTTAGAAACAACTAGAAATGGTAAAAGAGCTCCGGCGTTTCCTGGGTACGATAAATTTTTACAGGCGGTAACTCTTCCGTGCAGCGCCCACACAGGCGCCTTTAACAGAATTTCTCAACGGACTAAAAAATGTCAAGCGGAAAATTCATCGGACGCCTGAAGTCGTACAATCGTTCGAGCAGTGTAAAACTCACCTGGCAAACACGACGCTTTTAGGTCACCTCGCACCAAACGCCACCTTAGTTTTACAAATAGACGCATTTGCGTTTTGAATTGGAGGTATTTTGCAACAGGCTCACAATAAGCACCTCCAACTATTGGCATTTGTTTCACGTAAGCTTTCACTAACAGAAAATAAATATAGCGTTTATGACAGGGAACTGTTAGCCATTTATGCGTGCGTTAAGAAGTTTCGTCATATGCTCGAAGGTCGACACTTCACTATACTCACAGACCATAAATCACTCACTTTTAATTTTAGGCAAAAATCGAAAAAACTTTTCCCGAGAACAGTTCAGACAACTCGACTTTATAGCGCAATTTTCCACGGACATTCGTCACATTCAAGGCACGTTAAATGTTGCCGCAATTTTTTTATCACGAATGCAAACAGTCGACATGACATCGGCCATTAATTATGTAGACATTGTAAAGAACATAATAATGATGCTGAATTAAAAATAGTCAAGAACAACACATCACTCACTACCAGTAAAATTCTGGTTCCCGACATCAACACCAAATTATACTGTGACATCTCCACAGGCGCAAGCCGACCATACATTCCACTCAACTACAGAAAAACAGTGTTTTACTGCGTGCACAATTTGTTGCATCCGAGCTTTCGATCGACGGCAAACTTGATCCGGCAACGTTTTGTATGGCCTTCAATCAATAACGATTGTATGATGTGGGCAAGACAGTGTCTTGTTTGTCAACGAGCTAAAGTCGACACACGTCAGCGTCTCTCCACGCGTTCTCGCAGCCTACACGGAGCTTCGATCACGTACACCTTGACATCGTTAGTCTCTTATCATCTTCGCACGGTTACAAATACTGCCTCACGTGCATCGACTGTTTCACCAAGTGGCCTGAAGGAATTCCAATGGAGGACGCAACGGCCACATCAGTCGCTCAATCTTTTCTTGCAGGCTGGGTGGCGAAATTCAGTGTACCAGCTCGGTTAACGACAGATCAAGGTCGCCAGTTCGGATCTTCACTACTCATAGCGTTAACGAAGCTCCTTGGTGTACAAAGACTACGCACCACCAGTTACCATCCACAAAGCAATGGTCTCATTGAAAACTTTCATCGTCCTCTCAAAAGTGCAATTAAGTGTCATGCTACGCCACACAGTGGACCAAGTCCACCAAATCCACTTTTTAAGGAATCAGCTAATTGCTGGCCAGCGGAAATGGTTTACAGCAGCACTCTTTGTCTCCCGGGTGGACTTTTCGATGCAACGAAACCCGACAGCGACACCAACATTTATGGACTATCCTGTAACGATTAAAACTAGTGCCAACTATGCATAAAACGGTAGTAACACCATTCGTACACACACGATGGTCCCTTCTGTGTCATCTCTCGTACAGACAAATACTTCAAATTAAGTATGAACGGCAGAAACATAACGGTATCTATCGACCGTCGCAAACCCACTCTTCTCCCAGCTGAAGGAGTCGGCTTTACCGTGGACGGCGAGGCAGCACCGAAACCAAAATGTGCTTCCAGCTCAATTACCAGCCGCTCGCCAGAACCGAAACTCCACCTCGGTTCTTCACTTTCTCCGGTGACTGCACGCACTGGCCGGCGCGTGCGGTTCCCTGATTTTTACGTGCCTTAGCCAAGGCACTGGGGATGGAGTGATGTGGCGGCCACCGACATCTGCGTTAGCTGAACTTTCTGAGGGTTAACTTTATGTGCACGTGCTGACAAAAACAGCAGGGACAATTCTCATGAGAAAACTTAAGGAGATAGCTTTCGTTTCCTGACTAAAAGGTCAATCTCGACGTTCCGAGGGCTGGAGAACTTAAACGGTGATTCCCTTTTGACCCAAGTGACAGAAACTTCTCGTAATTTTTAAGCGGTTCGCAACGAAACTTTTCCGTATTTCGTTTTAGCTGCACCACGTGGTCAATCGTGAGGAGACCACACTCCACCTACACGATTCGCTGGAAGTTCTACGGACCAATAAAGAAGGGCTACGGCACTGCCAGAGGGCAGTACCTAGGGCAAGAAAAAAAAAACTCTCAATCTCCACGACAAACCGTTAAAGTGTGGCTTTTTCTGTGAATACCGAGCCACAACTTTTCGCGTGAATATACAGCCCTAATGAATATGTGCCGCTAAGCTTTCCGTTCATGATATAATTGATACTATATGTCGTCTCGAAGCATGTCTGTGTTGTAAATAAAAATGTCAGGATTTCTGCATAAACATCTGGAGTCGAATGTACCACTCTCTTCTCTGAAGGTGAGACCTCTGGAGACAGATCAGCGTAAGATACCTTACTGTCTCTAGAGGTTGTAGCAGTGAGATATATATTGCCTATGCCTCTGACAATAATATACCGGCGAACAGGCATACCTAAAACTCCCCGGCAAACAACTTAAGTGTCAGAAAACTAAATTAACTTCAGATGTGATGTCCGTATCTCATGCTGAGTTAACCGGAACCTGAAATAAAGGCATTACACTTGGCGCCCTGTGTGGGGCACCAAACCCAACTGTTAATTCCACCACTCGAGATCAGGTCGTTACCTCAACCTCTCTTTCAAGTGGGGCGGAGGATGCAATGTCCACCCACAAATGACTTTAAAACAATCTACTCAGTTACCCCGTTGGCGTTGCTTAACCGGTGAAGCAGTCACTCTAGAGATGACAGATCCGTTGGTTCGAATCCCGGCGTCGACATAAGTTAAGTTTTTCTTTACAATACAAGGGGTTGAGTTGACTAGATTTCGTTGACAAACGAAATTCCCATAAAGAATCGCAAGTCAACAATATTTCATCAACCCCAACCCTTTTTTTTGCTTTCTATTCTTCTGTTGTCATGGATTGTAGCAAGACGATATTTCGAAATGAAAGCCAAAAAAAAAAAAAAAAAAGGAGGATGACAAGGAAGAAATATTAATGTAGAAATGTCGTAGCCAAAAGCTTTAGAAAACAAGAAGCTACCTTTAAAATTCCATTTATGGTTCATATTTGTCACATGAATCCTCTAAAATTCCTGCGTTTTCTACATTGAAAAAGGCAAAAACACATTATGTTAAACTCTCGGTGTGTCGTTCAGTCATTTTCAACCGAAATTAATAAAATAACCCAATCAATAAAAAGAAAACAGTCATTTATTTTTCAATATCAAAGTTGCACGTTCAACGAGTATCAGAAGCAGAGACACGTTCCTTTTTGTGACGGTAACGTATATCTTGTTTAATCTATTTTTTCACTAACACACTGGTAATTGAAATAATATTACCATCCATTACTACTACGAAACTCTAACATTACTATCAAAACTACAAACTGACTACCTTCCAAAACTACAAGATTCCAAAATCCAATTTGTGAATATTGTGTACAAACTAAAGTAAGGTTGATTGTTTTTTAATCCTTTATGCCACAATCTCTGTCACTTACGTTAAATTAAAGTTTCACCACATAATTCTTCCAATACCCTGTGGCACGTCTTTTTTCCTCAGGAACTTTCTGAACTGGTTCTCCTCTAACCTCTTTCTGAGCTTGTTTTCTTTTTTCATGAAATTGATGGTATAAGGAACATTTTCCCCTGAGTTGCTAATCGATTTGTTTTTACCTATATCGACATCATTACCATAACATTTCTCACTTCATTGCAGGACTTGATGTTTCACCAAGTGGTTCCCAACCTTTGCGATCCATATAGTCATTCTATTCCAAACAGCTTCATAAAATTTTTTATTACATCTTCTTTGCTGTCGTTTCTTGTAATCACCTTTTTCGACAAATGATCAACAACCTTTTGAAAAATTCGACACCTGATAGTTGTAGGATTTGAACCTACGACATTTGCACTGTTTTTTGAATGAAAGTTTACGAGTTTTACATGAAAAACCCAGCTTTTCTTCCTCGTAGAATTTGAGAGGTCAGAGCCCAATTCTAACCGAGTACTGGACGGTAACAAACTAGAATACCTTCTACTATGCAATTGCGGGTTCCATTGTTAGAAGTCGACGCTTACCGGCGGTAGGATTCGAACCTATGCCCCCTTTCTTTAGGAGAACGATGTTTTGGCGAAGCTACACTGATGGTGAATGACGTATCTTAATATCTCACGTAAATTGTAAGGGGGATGGAGAACTTCTGTACTGACAACTTCTTGTTTTTCCCAACGGTATGGTCCTCCCTTGTCCATTTCC
>JJRW01S0007332.1:94453-104836 GCA_001188405.1 Loxosceles reclusa | reverse complement strand
ATTAGGGAACGAATACATGCATTAATGGGGGAGGGGGATGGTCCCCACGTGTGCTGCAATTACACTAGCCACCTTTCTGAGCATACTTTCAACAAAGTTTTGATACACACCTATGGGTATGTGCGTCCATTCCTGCTAGGAGAATGTCGCCAGCTCAGCTGTAGATTTCGTACGTGGTTCCCTGGTCCGTAAGCGTCGCTCTAACCCGTCCCACAAGTATTCTATGGGGTTTATGCCAGGACTGTGAGCAGGCCAAGCAAGACGTTTTGCATCTATATCTTGATATCACTGCTTGACAGAGGCTGCAGCAAGACATGGAGCATTGTCGTCCTGGAAGTAACAATCGTCCATTCCATAAAATTTTAAGAGCGTAGTAAAAACCCGATTGGCCAAAATGATCATGTAGACGTCGGCGTTCAATTTACAACGAACAGCATGCGAAGGTCCCATACGATACCACGAAAAACACCCCTAAACAAGTACACCACCACCACCAACACCACCATACTTGACAGTTGGAACAATGTACACCGGTAAGAGACGTTCACCTCATTCGACAAACCCAAACACGCCCATCCGACTTAAAGAGCGTGTAGATTGACTCGTCGCTCGATAAAACAGTTTTCCAGTGGTCCACTGTCCAATTGCTACGTTGAAAACACCAAGCGAGTCTGTAGGATTTGTTGGATGCTGTGATGTTTGGTTTGTGAACGGCAACACATCCATGGATATTGAGGGCGTGCAGTACTCTACTCAAAGTATTGGGATGCACCATAACCCCTGTTGCCTGTTGAAACTCACTGTTGATGCTTTGGAGTGATTTCGTGCGGTTCTTACGAACCCCGCCCTTCAAGACACGCCGATGCCTTTCGGTCAGTTTACGGGAACGACCAGAGTGTGCTGTTCGTGTCCCAACTCTCGAAGTCTTCCACTTTTTCACGACATCATCAACAGTTGGCCGTGAATGTGATAATTCTGTCGCAATTGCGCGAACAGACTTTCCACTAATGTTACAAGCAACTATAACACCTCTTTTAAAGTAATTAAGTTCCTTTCGTTTCGATATATGGTCTCAATTTCACGCACAACTAACGACGTTACCACTTCGCGTATCGTATTTAACCGTAACAGGTCACCTGGGAGCACTGGCATTGAATATAATCCGACATGCAGTTGGATTTTAGTATCGTGTCTTAGAGATGTTAAATTGCTTCTTGCAATACGACAGACCGAGAAAATTGAACTTGTTGCCGCAATTTATTAAAAATTGGAACAGATGGAGGATGGTCAAAACCCCGACGTCCTATCATATCCTTCATGATTTCAATAATGTAAAGATGTGGTTGTCCAACTTACATGGGAGGACGTTTATCGTCTGTAAGTACTGTCGAGTGATTCGTGTGGTTATTAAGAGTGCGTTATCTTGATGGAATGAAGTACCACGTATCCGGCATAAAGAGTAAGCAAAGCTGTTTCCAGAGAGCTTTTGATGTAGCAATGTACCGTCAAAGTGGCATCAAAAAATACAAGAGTTAAACAAATGTTGTAGCTGATTGTTCCTTGACACCTGCTGTTAGAGCGTTATGTCACCTCACAATGGCACGAAGATTACTCCTCTTCTAACTATGCCTCCATGCGGACATTCGACGATCATCTGGTCCCAAACGGAAATGAGATTCTTCACTGAATACAACATTGCGCATTATCGTAGCTCGACCACATTATTGTCGCATTATCGTGGTTCGACCGCAGAATGTAATTTTGTGCTCGAGCTACGATATTGACGACACCACTGCTGGCACCGATGTTCATTGGTAGTTTCAGACAACGTATGGGGGATGTCGCAGATGGACTCCACTGTTGTCCAATTGTTAACCAGTGGTATACTCGCTCAAAAGGTGACTTAGTGACTGAGCTCAAAAGGTGACATCCTATGCGTTACAGGCAGGCAGACGATTATTCCTCGTTGTACGTTTTGGCCTCCCTGAAGCACGTTGAGGGCTCGGTATCCATGGCCTGTGTAATGGGACCAAAATCGTTACACTGCTGAACAGTTGTGATTGAGTCCTTACGTAATAGGCAGTGATGACTAGCCATCGCTCCGAACACTCACTATTTGCCCGTCTCAAAATCGTTTAATTTATTTAATGCATGTCGCCTTTGACACCATTGCATAACATTCACTAAACACTACCTATCTATCTTACTACTACTAAAAACTACCATCTGCAGCAAAGCCGCGGACACTAACAAAAATGAACCAGGATCTCATTATTCCCAATACTCTGAATTCCAACTTCTGATAGCCCCGCATTTTTGATTATTTGCATATCTCGAAGTTACCCGCTTGTTTGCTGAATTTCATTGATTTCTGTCTGTTTCGTTTCTGTGTCCCATTTTTTTACATACTGAATGTATTTTGCCATATTCTAAAGAAAATTAAATTTATATACACTGCTGGTGATTAACAGTGCTACACCAGAAAGGAAAGCAAATGAAGAATCATATGTATCATATGCGTACAACATGGTGGTGGGAAGACATGATTAATTTACAGTTAATTTTATGGTGCAGGATATGGAGAAATCAGTACCCACAAATAGTCGCCTCTGGCAGCAATAACAGGTCCAATACTGCTGGGTATTGAGTCGAACGGAATTTGGATGGTAGGTACGGGTACAGCATTCCATGCGCCTTCAACTTTATGCCAGCGTTTATCAATTGTACTGGCTATGCCGCAGTTCATCAGTCGTACCGAAGGATTAACAACCGCCAGTTTCTCGTTAACCACTGACCAGACGTTCTCAATTGTTCAGAAATCTGGAGAACGAGCAGGCCATTGCAACACTCGAATAACCAATGTATGGAGGAAAATCAGGACAGCATGGCCATCTTGCGGTAGTGCATTATCCTGTTCAATGGTAGTGTGACCGAGGCCTCGAATACAGGGCATAGCCAGGAGCTTTGTAACACTCCAGAAATGTAACGGCGGGTGTTCAAATTACCGACTATGAGAGCCACACACAGATACGGCGTCATAATGTTCTCTGTAGAATCGGGATTCCTCTGAAAAGACGACGTGGCGCCACTCCTGCGCCCATGTTCGTCGAGGAACGCACCACTGTAGGTCCGCCTCTGTTTCTCTCTCTGCTGCAGCTTCAAGGGATGTCGCAGCAATGGTCGCAGTGCTGATATTCCCTGGTGCTGCAGACATCGCCGCACTGTCCGTGCTAACACATGTCGTCCTGCAAACGACCCAAGTTCCTGCCCCGGAGTACGTGACGTCACTTTACGATCCGGCAAGGCGTTCTCTAAGGCCCTCTTCGATTCTATATTTTTGTTACAATTATAGCAGTAAACCGCAGTCCCGGTAGGCCACGATAATGCCGCGATCGAATTCCCACACGTGCTAGTAGTCTGTCCTCTTTCGTATACGGGCATAACAAGATATTTGCACCAGCAGCCAACGCACCAATACAGTTTCCATAGGAGAAATCCGCTTTACAATGTTCGCCTTTATACGAGCTATGGGTGTTAAAACACCTATCTGCTTTACAAACATGCGTTGAAATGTTAATCACTTGCGTATCCCAGCATGTTTCATGCAAATTTCATATTTGTTGCGTGCCGCCTTTAGGGTATAGATATTTTTCTAGCCATCAGTATATAATAGTACTGTCAATTACACTTGGAGGTGAATATAACTCTGAATTTGTAAAAAATTGAAATCTGAACCCACACCTCTAAATTTAAATTATTTGATTAATTCATGATAAAAATCTTCAACTCAGAATTTCGAGAGATCGTTTGATTATTCCCCTACTAAAAAGAAATAGCTTCACTGCAAAACACAAGCATTATAAATGAAATACCAAAATGTTAATGCATTCACGGAAATTATAGTCTCGGTTTTGCATACCAATTAACACACACCATGTAAAAATAAAGCACGAAAGAAGCTTAATTGAAAGAAAAACAAAGACTAAGCTAAAGTACAAATCAGATATAAGGAGAAAAGTGATCAATTTAACTCATTAAAGCTCGAAAATTCTACGCAAGACAAAAAAAAAATTCTTCTTCGTGATTTACTTTCATTAAAAACAGTTCCTTTCCATACACCGAAGTTACTCCTCTTTTATTTTTTCTCCTCCTTCGCCCACTGCACAGCACTATAATTAACAGTGAGCTCCTTGGATTAATGAAAATGCCATAAAAACGAAATCATGACCGAATTCTGATAAATTATCACATGAAAAGGCAATAACATTAACTTGTGCACTTAACAATGCCATAATTTTTGCTTAGTCCTGAAATGCCTCATTAAGGGTCTTTAACATCATTTTTTGTTTCCGAAATGGAAACCTTCCTCAATAAATTAAAAGGGAATCGAAATTTAATTTTAATTTTTAGTGCATTTTGTTTGTTTTGGTTTTCAATGTGTTTTTTTTTTTTCTTGTTACACATTTTTGTCGGTAAAAAAGAGAAAGTAAACAAAATGTGTTTTGTATTTTTGTTTCCCGTTTGAAATTATACAAATGGAGCTTCTTTTTATCGTAGGAATTTAGTACTTTGCTCCCTATCTAGACAGTATCCCCACCCCCACCTTCCTGAAGTACAGTGGCGTAAATGATATGTATCCACCGCTACTGTAAATGATATGTCTCCAGAATCATCATAAGTCATGTTTATCTATATAGTATTATATCTCTACTGCGTATGCTTTCCCTTTTCTCCTGGGAGAGCATTTGACCTTGACATCAGAATTTGGTGTTGAGGAGGCCCGGATCAGCATTGACATGCTGAGGCAGAACGGGTTCTCACACATGGATGGAGGTTTGATGCCGAGAGACTTCAAAATTTCTAGGGTATAGGAGTTGAATAAGGATCAGTGGAAAGAGGTTGCGGAAAGCGTGGGTGGCTTCCAGCTTGGGCGGCAGCTGTGAAGAACCAACAGTAGATTTGTTGTTTTCTGAGGAAAAAAGTTCCGCTTTAGGGAGGTTGAGTCTTCTCTTCATGGTCTCGGTTCCCTCAAAAGAACGATCAAGCCTGTACTTGCCATGAGTGTTCTTGACGATGTGCCCGGTAAAGATGAAATATTTGAATGCGCAGCAGCCTGGAATACTTGACACCGTTTCATTCGCCCAGTGTTTTCGTAGACACCAGAATGAAGGAGAGGCATAAAGAATGTTGAAAAAGGCAACCAGATGGCGCCACGGGATTAAATTATTCTTTTCTCAGAAACTGATTCACTACAACAACGATGCATTAGGGATTAATTGATCCATGTAGAAATTGTGGAACAGTGACTAAGTAACTACGGCTCAAATGGCTATATGTTGAACTGTTGTGATATCTTTGAGCTTTTATACCTAGGTTCAATCATAAAAAAGCAATTTCCACTATTTTTTTCTCTACTTTCACATTCTTATAATTTCTGTTTCCTCCAAAGATCTAGAAAAACAAAGGACATTATTTATATATATATATATCAAGAAATATAGAAAAGCAAGTTTTTAAGCAATTAACAAACTTCTTAATTATTCTTTTATGTATTTATTTACACTTTTGTTATACACCAAAGTGCCAGAAACCATGACATACCAATTAATCTCGTAACAGACCTCCTTAGACTGGCAAAGTGCAGCAGCCCGACGTGATATTGAATCCACTAGTCGTCGGGAGTACGGACATTTCGATCATATCCCTAATATGTTCGATGGGGTTCATATCTAGCAATTTAGGTGGCCATATCATTCGCTGGAATTCTACAGAATGTTCGTCAAACCTATTGCGATCGATTTTGACATGGTGGCATGGTACATTGTCATCCTGGAAAACCCCATCGTTGTTTGGGTACATGAAATCCATGAATGGCAAAAAATAGTCTTCAAGTTGCTGAACATAGAGATTCCCAGGCAGTGTGTGGTTCAGTTTCACCAAACGGCCCTGACAATGCCATGAAAAAACGCCCCACATTATTATGGAACCTCCAACAACTTGCAAAGTAGCTTGTTGACAACTTGAACCCATGGACTCGTCAGGTCTGAGCCACACCCGAAAACTACCATTAGCTCGTACTAACTGAAACCCTGACTCATCTGACAAAGCTACGTTTTTCCGGTCATCTACCGTCCAACTGGTGCGCACATAAGCCCAAGATTGGTACAGCTGCGGATAGTAAATGCACACGAATCGGTCTTCTACTGCCATATCTGATCGACACCAAATGTCGTTGCACTGACATCACGGACACGTTGCTTTATACGTAACTCACTGATTGTTGCTGTTATTTGACGCATTGTCGCTTGTCTGTTATCACGGACTACTCTACTCAGAAGTCGCTGGTGGTGGTAATTAAGTACAATCGGTCGGCCACTGCGTTGTCCATGATGGAAGATAATATCTGAAATCAGGCACTTTCGGCACACTTTTGACACTGTTGATGGAGGAATGTTGAATTCCCAAACAATATCCGGTCTACCTCCAACTAGAATTCTGCGTTGAAAGTCGGTCAATTCTCGTCGTGTTGTAAAGAAAAACTTTACTTTTTTTCGACGCCGGGATTCGAACCAACGGATTTGTCATCTCTAGAGCGACAGTTTTACCGGGTATTCTATGCTGACAGGTAATTGGGCAGATTATAATCGAAGTCTTTTGTGGCGAGACATTGCATCATTCCCCACTTGTGTGAGAAGTCAAACTCTAGGTTTTGACAGACTAGAAGATGCTGAAGGGTTGAAAGCAAAAAATGTGCTAATACCAGTCTCCGAGGAGGACGCACAGCAAGGACCAACGTAACGTTTAATATTCTGTAAAAAAGAGAGGTTTCTTCGCTTCAGAAACCAAGACAAACTGAACACAGGCCAGAAAATGTAAAAATGAGATTTCCGCTCCTTAAGCCTCAACACCTCGTGTAATGTCCTCCCACAAAGGACTGCGATATAGGCTACCAAGTACTGTCGTCGTAGTTGAAGTAGAAAAGCGGTTTCTCCGCCGATGTCAGATCCGTAAGTTCGAATCCCGTCGTCAACATCTTTTTTTTACAAAATGGCGCCCGAACTTAGCGACTCACACAAGCGACCAAGGATACAACTGTTAGGTTCACCACTCGAGGTCCGGTCGTTTCCCTAACCTCTCTCTTTCAAGTGGGGGAGAATGTAATGTCCACCTACAAAGGACTTCAGTATAAGTTACTCAGATACTCGTCGGCGTAGTTTAAGTAGAAAATCGGTTTCTCCGCAGATATCAGATCCTCAGTTCGAATCCCGGCGCCGACAAGTTTCCTTTACACTCGTCTTTTCTCTTCCAGATATCTGTTTGTTACATTCCACTCCAAATAATCGGCTTTCGTGCCTTCTGAAACTTTTAGTGGTGGATTATGAATTTTGACATACGCCAATACGAAAAGCAGACTAGTAACAATAAGTAAATTTTCATAGGACTTTGAGAGTCAAGCACATAAATTTTCTGTTTCTTTACACTGTCCAAGTGAAGAAATAGTAAGCCCCAGAAGCATATAATTCAATTACTTCTGGTATCGACAACTTAACACAGTACTAAATTGTACCCTACATGGCATACTCAGAACAACATGAACCAGAAGCTGTTGAGGCAAGTTCCCCACTCCCTTTCACTTCATGGATGAGGGTCTCCTTGTTTGTTGGTGGATATTTTCAACCAGCGATACGTCATCCCAAGGCATCCTATACATTTTCAATCGGATTCAGGTGCGGTGAACGTGCTGATCAGACTATGCGTGAAATATCCTCGCTGGCAAGACATTCCTCTACAGCCAGTGTGCGACGATCAGGCGCGTTATCCTCCCCAAAACGAAATGTGTTACTGACAGCACCTAGGAAAACTCGTACATGTGGAGCAGAACGTCATCAATGTATGGTTGGCTGGTCATGGTAACTCGGTGAAGCACATACAGTTCTTTACGGCCATTGACCATGATGCCTGCCCCCACCATGATACTGGAAGTCGTAAATCGTGTCTTTCTTGAATATTTCCGGGGCGATAAACACTGCCAAACCACGCGCCATATCAGTTGCCGTCCAGAATCAGACGGCAGACTGAATCTACTCTCATCTGAGGAGAGCACGGTAAGGCAGTCTTCTTTAGTCCAGTTGCGATGCAGACAACCAATTTGTAAATGGGCTACGGTGACCTCTCGAGAGCAGGACACACACAACAGGTCTTTGGACATATAGTCCTTACTTGCGCAAACCTCTTCCAATAGTTTTACTGGATATCTGAGTTCCTGTGGTTGCGTGTAAGTGACGTGCCAGGTCACCAGCTGTGCAGCGTCGGTTCCTCCGTTTCGATAAAAGAATAATATACTGATCGTCTTGGGCGTCGTACTGCTAAGACGACCTCTCCCCCTTGCAGCCTCTGTAGATTCCCCTAGTTTCAAATGCTGCCCAAAACCGAGAAACGATACTGTGCGCGATTTTAAATTCATGTGCAATATCTGTGATTTTCCGCCCTTCTTGTAGCTTTCCGATTATCCTTCCACACGTACAATCATCTAATTGATGCCTGGAAGATATATCCAGAGTTTCATTGAAACTTTACTCCTTCCCCTACGAATTTCAGATGCACTGAAAACTGACTACCCGCACCAATTGTCTGAAGTCTTGTACCTGTGCTGTCCCGTGACTCACACGTGCATAACTCAAAATTTTGCATACGTTTCACAACACAGATTACATCACGACTTCCTGCAGCTTTCAACAGGCTGAAGCGGTTCAATTTCTAACGGTAATCCTTGAAAATAACATCCGTCCTTACGTTTTGTCCACCAGTGTGTGTGTATACATATATGTGTGCATTTATAACTCTGGCAAGAAAATGCAAGGCTAGAAAAAAGATGACGAAAAGAATTGCAAGCCTACGTATAGGATATAGACTCCTTCATCAGGGTTGAAATCGACAATACACAGAAGATCATATTTGTGGCTAAGATTACCAAATTCCTACCGGCTAGCTAACCGAATCCGAGAGCATCCAGAGAGGATGTTTTCCAAAGAAAGTGAAGAAACACTGAAATATAATCATGAACGGCTGATAGATTTCAGTCACCGATTAGAAAAAGGAATAACCAAATGAACAAAAAGTACAAAACGAGGAGAATAATTAATATTGAAACTTAACAGTAAACAACACATGGTTGTAAAAAAACTCATGGTAGTCCACCGAAGAGAACATTTGAGGCGGAGAATAAATATCAAGCGAAAAAGAAATTATCTAACCGCAAGTTGGTTAAGCAAAGATATATCTAAGGTAGTAAAGAACGTTGATTATTAACAATACAGGAGAGTCACTCCTTGTCAAGGAAAGGGGTAAGTTATCGTCAGTTGGCGAATGGGCTAAACTAAAGTTTGCAGTGCGTGTTGATCTGTGAGTAAAAGGTGGAATTCTGTAGTACAAAGTAGTGAGAGGTGTAATTTACTAAAGAAGCATTGACCAGGGTCAGACATAATAATAATAAGGCCCTACTCACTGGTCAGGAGGTTGGAAACGCGAATTTACCTCGCAACCTCCTGACCAGTGAGTAAAACCTTATTATTATTAGTTAGAGGCGTGTTTGGTTCTGTTTATGTCATTGAAATGTGGCGATTATTTGAGGTAGATAAATAATATTTGGCTTCAGTCAGGTGAGACAATTCACATGGTACCTTGGTGCAGAAGTATTTTTTCTGTGTGTAACTCGTGCTACGCATATTAGTGCTAACGGAATTACATATGTATGCAATTCCATAACATCTGGCCCCGCCAGCATAAATCAGTGAATAGAGAACTTGTCTCCAATGTTGAGGGACGTGACTTAAGGCACCACTGCTAGCATAATCGTCTTTTACAATACATTATCTCGAATAAATTTATGCAATCGATTCGACTTTTCGCAAATTCTACAGAAAGATCCTTTTGACAGGTCACATTTTTCCACTTCCGTGCAATTGTCTAACGTTTAGACGGGCTATATGGAATACGTAATGCAAGTGTAGAGATATTTCCTCTATTCAAGTACAAAAGAAAGGGTAGAAAAGGATAGAAAAACACGATGAGAAGTAATATGTAACAAGAAAATCGTATGTCATGGCAGACTATGTCGTTTCAAACGCCTAGTTACAAGAGTGCTCTTCAGAATTTTGTTTGAAGGTTTCCAAACTTCGTTTCTTGTCAGAATTTATTCATAGAAGGAGCTTCTCTAAGGAGCAATGGCTGCTATGTATTTATTGACTCAATGCACTGAGATCTCAACAAAGGATACTTTTCTGAAGTTCAAGAAATTCGTTTTTCAAGCAGAAGATGAAAGAACATATAAAGAGAGCTAAAGAATAATGCGTTTCAAATATTCCGTGATTGAATTTAGTCTGT